>CAHIKZ030000669.1:2522500-2590000 GCA_903632075.3 Acanthosepion pharaonis | reverse complement strand
GTAGTTATCGGCATGCTTATCTTTGAATGACCCCTGTCTGTTCTTAGATCTATTTCCATTTCCGTGTGCTTTTGTCAGCATGCGTATATATATATATGTATATCCCTTCTCCATACCTACACACGGTCTCATATAGCAACAAATAAAGTTAAGACCACCAGAATATACTTACCTGATAAATAATGTGAACGAATTTCAACTTATATTATCAATAATCCTTTATAAATTCGTGTAAAATTAAATTTATCCCAACCTTACATCCGTAGAAAGAAACATGCATGTTTAACACAGAAACAGTTATTCCCATTTCAAACAAGACGTAAAGTTTTGTAGTGGGTATGTGCATGTTCTAATATAACGCCTCATAATAAATAAATATTTACGGCTCTACTTTTGTATTGAGCTCTGTTTTAAATTAATGTATTGATCGCTGAAACCTTACTCTTCATTCTTTTACATTTGGAAATATATATATATATATATATAATTTATGAAAAACTAGGTAATCTGTATGGGTAAACCCAAGGAGGATAAAATCCAGAGAGCTCAATGTAAATCCAGAGCAAATAATTTAAATAAAAACAGACTACTTTAAGGTTCCATGTTATAACTTTTAAAAGGACTGCGGATCATCAGACTTTACTTCCAAAGGTTGAAACAAAAAATGAAAATAAAATTTACACATTTTTGACGGGCCGTATTAAGCATATGTAAATTAACGAAGTGAGGAAGTGATATATATATATCGATTCCGATATATATATATATATATATATATCGGAATCTCCTGCATCTCATCGAGGCGATCTCCTCGTTAAGTTGGTGAATGCTGCCTTCCTTGCCTTCAGTTCATCTTTGGTGTTACAAGGAGTTTTGTTAATCTCTCACTAACTGCGCTCCACAGATAGTAATCACGGGTGTTGCTATCTGGGGAGATGTAAGGGATGATGTGGTCGCAGAAACTGTTTGACAGCCATGACTGAGTTTTCCTTTTTGCGTGTCCTCTTGCCACACATAGGGGCTTCCAGCAGTGACCTTCTTGAACCGCGGAAGAACTACCTCCTCAAGGCACTTGATCTAGGCCTCCGTATTGAGTCTGAGGCCCTCTTATGAGAACGGTCAGAATTAGTTTTCCGAATTGCCGTATCTTCATAATCCCTATTAGACTCATTCACCTCTTTTCCGAATCTTCTACACTGCCCTCAGATTCACATCCAAACACACCGAAATGCTTGTATTGGCGTTTTCGGAGCAAATGCCAAGCAGTACAGCATGTTTCCAAATTCCTGGCGCAGTGAATTGCCTCATGGCGTACATTTTTCTCACAGGCGGTGCCCAATTGACACCACTATACTGTGAAGTCAACGAAACAAACAAAGCGCATGCGCAAAATTAAAAATATAATATGACGACAATTTACGTTGACAATCCTCCCTCCAACTTAGTCAGGCTGTTACATATGGTCAGTTTTTAACGTGGGGGCCAAAGTGTTTCTATGCTGGTCTAAGATGGTCATAGCCGGTCATACCACCGCTTCGTAACAGATATCACGCAACGGTGTGGTGGTGGGGGAACTTGAGGGAGCAGAGAAGGACTCCGGCATGGAAGAGATACTATATTTGCAGCACCCACCCGGAGGGAAAAAAAAACCTCCTTTCCATTCCTACCAATCCTTCAAAAGAATCCGGGAGGAAAGCCCCAGGTTGACAATTTACCCATCACATTCTATATATATATATATATATATATATATATATAAAATTATTTATTTAAAAATATGATTCCAACACGCTACATAAGAGGTCTCATGTTTCAAAACAAGAGCCGAAAACTTCAATATAATTATTTGAATTAAATTGAATTAAAGTAAGCTCTATTCCATCTTCAAGCGAATTTTTTTTGGGAAACTATATATATATATATATATATATATAATTGCATGTTGACGGGTGAGAACCAAAAATGGTTATGAAAAATTCTGCTTGTAGGCAAGCCGTATGTGAAACGCCATTTCCTTTTTTTTCCTTTTGTTTGAGAAAAAATATACACGAAGCAAAAAGGTGACGGAGTGAAAAAATGTGCTTGTTGTTAGCAGTTTGGTGAAGCATGGGTGAGGCATCGAATGTTGGCTAGTCTGGGAAGATTCCTTGTCGATAACGACGGTCAAAAGGTTTAGGCATAGTATCTCACAGGAGATAATATGTATTATTAAACTTCTGAACAACACCCAATTAAATTAAACCAAAGATATGAAACCACCGTTTTTTGTAGACATATTAAAGATCTAACATTACGTTTTCGGCAAGGAATCTTCCGAGATTAGCCAGCATTCAACACCCGACCCAACCTTCACCAAACTGCTATCAAAAAGCACCATTGTTTTAATCCGTCACCTTCATGTATATTCTTTCTCAAGCAAAATGAAAAAAGGAAGTGATGTTTCACATACGGGTTGCCTACAAGCAGAATTGTTCATAACCATTTTTGGTTCTCACCCTTCGAAGTGCAATTAAAATGCACCGAAACAAAGTTGCATCTGTGTAGTGAGTAAACTGTTTTTGTCTATATGATAAAATTATAATAATTAATTATCGCTCTACTATCGGTATCGAGCCCTCTTTTGGATTAATGCTGTGGACGGTAGAATTTATATATTGCTTTCGTTCTCATTGCATTGGATATATAATCTCTCTGTCTCTCTCTCTCTCTCTCTATATATATATATATATATATTTATATATATATATAAATTGCGTTTACAACATAAGTAGTAACATTTAATTTGCATAACAATTTCTAAGAAAATATTTTTTAATATTTTATCTGTGTATTTATTTTATTTCAAATTTCTATATTGGCATTGTTTCTGTACATAAATATTTTAATTCATTGCGTTTTATCGAAATAATCATTTTTCAGCAGTCAATTACTAGTCAGCAGAAAACTATCAATGTTTTTCCATTCTTAGAAAACGTAAAAACAAATGTAATCTTGACTTCTAAAAATAAATTTTCCTTACGAAGCAAACGTAAAGCTAATAATTGAACAAATACCAAAAATTTTATAGAATTCTAATAATTTAGTTTCGCCAACAAAATTTGCTATCTTATTTTATGTAGTGTTCCTATTAATCATTTGTTGTCGTTTGCAATTTCTCACTTCTATCCATTAGTCGAGGGAAGCTAAAAAATGGTACATAATTATCTAAATAATTCAAAATATCTATTTAAGTAGATTTTCTCACCATTGTCACATTCAAAAATAAAAAAAAATTGCTAGTTTGCTGAATTAATTTTTTTTATTTTTTTTATTACTATAAATATTATTCTTTCTCTCATAGTCAAACCTATGTAGATATTTCTAGAGGACTTAGCATAATAACAAAAAAGATCTTTAGGTATCTGGCCGAAAATTCTATTTAAACGGACATTTCATAGAGGTAAGAAAACGTCTATGACAACTTACTTTTTCGGTTCGTTGAATAGGTATTTGGCATGTTATTAGAGTAAATAGACATATTTAAAATAAGTCATTTTGTATGTTCAGCTTGTATTATACAGTTGTTTATCATATTGTCAATTAATACATGTACGGGGAGATGTATTGATATATACCTATTTTTTAAATTTTGCATATGTTAAAATCGCCAAGAGGCACGGTGAAGTAATGGATAGCGGCTTGGACTGAGGAATCGTAGAGCAGATTTCGAATTCCAGTCGAATCCATTTCATTCACTTACGTGCTAATACCTCTTTTTCTTCCCCTGCTATGGGAAAATTGACCGGGTTCTATAGCCTTGAATACCGAAGAAAAAAAATGGCAACCTATGTCAGTCAGTATCGAAAGATACATGATCGCCTAAGCGCGTTTCACGCATGGCATATAACTGACTAACTGAAAATCGCCATGTGTCGCAAGACAGAAAAGACATTGTAAAGTTATTTAGGAAAACAAAAATCGGAAACTATGAAGAAGTTGAACAGCTGACATAGACAAAGCAAAAAGAGGAATTTAGATTTTAAGATGCGTGCACAAAATGAATGTTAAAAAAAGAGATTTGAGAAAAAATAAATGTGTTGTGCCCACTAAAATATCAAATACAATATTTATAAAAAAAATCACACACAAGAAAATACTTACATCTTAAAACACACTAATAAATTCATAGAATACAAATCAGAAAGTTTGATATATTAATCATCATTTTTAGGTAGCTACCGCCGAAATATTTGTGCGGTGGTAGTAGAAGACATACCACGTGCCTTTTTAGGGCCAATTAGGAATAAATAAATAATTTAAATCTGGAGCCAATTTTGTTACGAAAAAGTGTATAAAAACATACGAAATCCGTTCCCAAACAGGATACACACAGCTGTCACCAAACTCCACGCAACTCTCGCTTATGATCTTCACGACCTCATGCTAGAAGCGACAGCGTTGACAAACTTCAAACTACGGCAACACCGCCAAATAGTAAGAAGCAATTTCTATCTATCTTTTGTATCCTTTTTACTATGAATCACGCACACACGTGTTGACTTTTCATACAAACACATATATAACAACATTTTATCGTTTCTCACGTACGTACACAAAGACAATTTATATTTTATTTCAGAACTTTATTAACCCAAACAAAAAGACATTAATTTCCAATCTATCGCCAACTGCTTGTACTCTTGTTGTTATATTAATGTTTATTTGTTGAAACTAGGTTGTCTTTTCTACTGAATTTTATTCCTTCAATGAAAATCGTGTGATTATTCTAGACGTCCAAATTACGAGCGACCCTGTAACGATATATTGTTATTGTATCTAATCTCGAGACTCCAAAATTTTAACATTCAACGAAAAGCCGAGTAGATTGATTCCTAAAAATGTATAATAATCAAGATAAAGGGATTGACAGGCAAAAGATGTTTGAATAAATTCCTGTGAATGTAAGAAGAGAAGAAAGACGCAGAATAAAAAAAAATGCTACAGGCATGAAAGCAGCAAAATTCTAAAAGGGAAATATCATAGACAAAAATATATAAATTATTCAAGAAATATATAAAAACTGATTTGTTATTCGTAATTTTTATTATTTATCAATGAGAATAGAGCTACATTGGATGAACAGTGTGACATGAATAAAGGTTTTATTGCTTGAGAATAATAATCAACTAATTTTTTTTTCGAAGGGAGAAATAAGTTGATGTAATTGCAAAATTATAATTATCTTCAGAGTTAATGGTGGCACCAAGATGAATACAAAGAATTATAAATCCTAAGACAAAGCGATATATTGAATTTTACGTGTCACAATCAAGGAGATAGAAGCTGAATAGGATTTACGCTCTGTAAATGAATTATTGCCAACCTTGCAAAGTTTTGAAATACATACAAGAAGCGCAAACTTCTTTTCCATTATGTTTTATGAGAACGAAAATGATATTTAAGCAAAGATCTCTGGGAAGCTATCAAACAACTAAATAATGTAAAAAACGAAACACGAAATGTTTTAAAGACTTGCAAAAATTTAAAATATCAAGAAATCGATATTACCATGTAAAATAAATAATAATCTATATACTTATATGGGCCATTGTGCTAATGATATATATATTACTTATTATAAAACACAGATTTTGTGTGTGTGTGTGTGTGTGTGTGTGTCTGTACGTTTATATATTGGATCGGACTTCTTACAATTTTCAACCGATTTCAACAAAACTTCACAGGACTGCGTAAAATTACTTTGCGGTGGTTCTGACAGCGCCCAAAATTGGAAAAACACAATTGTTTTTGCACGAAATCAATTTGAAAACACGATAAAACACAATTCTGTCGCCAGAATGAAAGTGCGGACAACTCATATCGAGTTATACTTATTATAAAGCCCAGGTTGTTTTTGTGTGTGTGTGTGTGTGTGTGTGTGTGTGTGTGTGTTCGTTTATATTATTTCTTTAGTTTTACATTCAGAATGCTTTAAAAATTCCATTTACAAGACAATTGTTTATAATAAAATTCTATTCAATCGGGAGACTGATAACGATTGAAAACAATGTTTTTGTTTGAGTTTGACCAATTCGTAAAAAAAAAAAAAAAAAAAAAATAATTAAGACATGCGTGTCTGTCAACCTTAAACAATAATCTTTGTCAATTTTATTTTTCAGTCTTTATGACGGTCGATACTTGATCTATATCTTAATGTTACATCCCCGGGCAACGCCGGGCTCTACTGCTAGTGTTAAATAAATCCAAGTACCGTCAATAATTGTGAAAATATTTGGAACAGAAATTTGATTTTTAAGAGATTTTGTAAATGTTTAATTAATTTCGTCCGCGTCCATCAAATTTGTTAATCGAACTGGGGAGTGTTTTTGGTTTTAAAATTCATAAGCACTTTATTTAGATACGTAAAATAATTTTTCTTTTTTTACGGATTAAGTTACCACTAACAGATTCTTTTCTTTTTAAGTCAAAGCAAAACAAATATAACCATAAAAGCATTTTTAACACTGAGGCGGCTTTTTAGACTGATATTGCAAATAAACTACAATTTAATTAAAAAAACACACTTTAAAATGCGTTTTTTAGCAAGTCTGTGAAGGTACGTGTAAGCAGTGGCGTAGCAAGATAAACGTCACCCGAGGCGGTCCATTCAAATGTCACCCCAATGACACCGATTCACCCTATGCTGAATGGTTAGCCGAAGCTAAATTTTCATACATGCTTTACCTCTACTTTACTCTACTGACCGGTACGTTACTGTTTACATGTATGATCCAAGACAAAATCCAATACCACAAAATAATCAGTTCAAATCAAAAGCTGAAAACATTGCTATTTTTCCTACTCACAAATTTCCCGATAATTTATTAGAAAATTTCTGACGGGGGGAGAAAACTGGGGGGATCATAAATTATTTCTGGGGGGTCATATGCCTGTCTGCGAAACCCTGTGTCTCCACCACTGTTTTCAGACTATTTTGGCACCTTAGCCTGGTTGAAAAATTTTGTTGGGGGTGACATTGTGTCACCCCTCCTGTGCTGGTACCCGGGGCGGTCCGCCCTCCTCCCCCCCTTAGCTACACCACTGCATGTAAGTTAAAGTAAAACTCTATCGTAACATAAATCTATTTAAATTATTCACTGAGATATACAGCTTTATCTTTAGCTTAATAAAGAGAGAAAGTAACAAAAAATGTGATTTAAATAAAAGCACTGTATAAAGCAATTCAAAGTTAACTCCCTTGCCTGACTTCCTGTTGAGAAGTGACGATTATTAAGAAATAACTTAAACAACTTTCTAAATAATTAAAAACTGAAACAAAAAAAAAATTAAAGTCAAATAGAAAGTGACTAAATAAGAATTACTAATGATAAGTTAAGAAAATAGTATTTTTCTTCATTTACAATTTAATAACTATTGTATTTTGTTATTGGATATGTAAATGAACCAGCCCAATGGTAGTGTTGTAGGAAGTGTGAGAGGTAATACGAAGCAGTGCAACTTAGATTTTTTAGATCATGCTTTTAAGGATCATTTCTTAAGTATGTATCGCACGAACGTCTGATACTTTTGTTCGGACGACACACCACAATGAGGAGTCACAGTACTGGTCTCTGAGCGTGAGGCTGATATGTCCTTTGGGTGACTGCTGACCCAAAGGATTTTTTCATTGAGGATCGTTCCTCTCCCTTCTTATTATAAGGGAGTAGGAGGAGATCAGTACCTTCTGATTGGTGTTAAATAATCAAAGAATAGTTTTTTTTGTTTCCAGAATGTGATGTTCCCGTTTACAGACATGGTAATAAATTGTATCTCAGTGTCTTGTAATAGGCATCAGCATTAACTTTTTCACCAGGTTTGTAAAATTTGATAGACATTTTTCCCCTCAGAGGTAACAACCCCAAAGACGATAATTTGAGCTGGATGTTTCATCTTGAAACTACCCTTGATATGAGATTTTGAATACGTAATGTATTTGTCATTCTTGCGATTTAGAACAGCATCAACAAAAAAAGATCTTTTCCTCTGAGAAAATTTTCACAGTGGACTTGTTTCTTTTAAGAACTTTTTTGCATCTTTCCAATCTTCTGGCCTTCATGGGGCATATCTATAAATATCTTTGTGTTATTTTGTAAGATTTTAGCTTTAAGTCATGTTTCAGTGCTGTTCTAATATTCCTAGCATCTGCCTTAAGTTCAGTTGCTAATTTTCATATGGATTTCATTGGGTCTTTTGAGATTTGGGAATTGAGAGTGTTGATGAAATCATTATTTTTGTTGATTCCACCACTTCCAGGCTTTCTCTAAATAGTTCCCTCATAATAATCTTCTCATTAAAAACTCTCCGTCGGGATAATCCAACTAGGCTTGAAATCTTCTGTGGATGAAAATGTGCGTTTATCATATCACATACCCTTTGACGTTTGTTTTCCTCAACACACATCTTTTACACAATTATCTGAAAAAAATGTGGGTAATTATTATACAAGGTTATGGTAATAAATTGCAGCAGGTTTCATAGAATTAGTTGAATGGCATCATAAGAAAAGCAAGTAAAACTTTTAATGCAAATATTGCTTCCCCACCCTGTATATAGGAATTCTACTTGAGGTTGGGTTTGATCCCCAATATCCTTTCGAGGCACGGAGCTTCCCCGAGGGAACATCTGTCTATTGTGACTGGGGAAGTCCGGGTCTGATCAGTGATGATGGAATGTAACCAGTTTAGTTTTTGAGGTACTAAATATAACTCGCCAGTTTTTTCCCCACTCAGAAATTATTGTTAGATCGAACTAGAGGTCAGCTGCTAATCTCTGATCATCAAGACTTTTAAAGGTGTGCCCGTATATCGTCGTATAATCGGCATAGACGTTTACAAATGATCGGAGTATATTGTTAGGTAGATCAGAAACAGTGTTGGTCCGCGAAGTGAGCCCTGGAGATACGCCTGTGTTGACCGTCAGGGTCTTAGAGGACTGGCCGTTAATAACTACCTTCAGGAATATACCTGTTACGAAGAATTTTATAACGGAGAAAACCCTTCCAGTGATTCCATAGCTAGAGAGAGCTTGTGTAGCAAATCTTTGTACCACCCCTTGTCAAAGGCCTTCGAGATATCTAATGCTATGGTCCATGCGGTGTGTGTGTCGTCAAAGACCTCACTAATTCTGTGTGTAATTGTAGTTAGGACGTAAGCAACGGATCAGGCTTTCGAAAGACTATTCAGGTGCTCGACGACCTTCTTGTTGATTAAGGTCTAAAAAGCTTACTGATGATACAGGAGATTAATTGATTTATACTGAGAAGTGTAGGATCGTTTTCAAGCGTTCTTGGAGACCGGGCATACGCTTGCCACATGCCAAATATTTGGAGATTTCTACAAACAGCGGTTAAATAACTTTGATAGAATCGGGGATAATTCTGAGTTGATATTTTTAAGGACGGCCATTGAATTTTGGTCTGCGGCAGTGACATTTTGTGGTGTGGGTGTCGAGGCTTTTGATAAGTCTATTAGACTTCTATTGCTGAAATGTGTATATTACTGAGATTGTTTTCAGTAAGACGTGGGAAGTTGGGGAGGGGATGGCCTTTGTCATCTAACGTTGAGTTTGAAGCAAAGATCGAGGCGAAAAGCTTCGCTTTGTCTATCGAGGATGACATGACCCCGAGGCCACTTATAATAGTAGGCAGAACCGCTTTGACTCTGTTCGTAATTTGGTTGGTCATCTTTCAAAATTCGCGGGATCCAATTTGTTTCTTTTCAAACTTGGCCTATTGACGTTGCTGCACTTTGCATTTTCCAGGACTCTCATACAGCGATTGCGGAGGTTTTGAATGAAGTAAGGGTCAGACTACACCATACCTTGCGGTAGATTTTAAAATAGTGCTTCCGGTGAAGTATGGCTGAAGTGTATATAGGAGTGGGCCAGAGCTGACTGTTCGGAGATTACGGCAGTACTTTTCGGGGCAGCATATTTGAAGAAGGTTAGGAGAGAAGCTTCTGTCATATAGGACCGTTAGCTCTTCCAATTTGCCTTCGCATACCGAAAAACCATTTAATGGAACGGTAAATCAGGGGATGTCATAGGTTTAGAGTCAATATGGACACTGACTTGGGAATTATCTGACGAGACAATAGGGGTTAAAACTTTTGCTTGTCAGGGCAAGGTATCAGAAAAAAATTCGAGGAGTGCCGTTTGCTGTTCCGTCGCATCAGGGACTCGGGTGTAGTCTTTCATGATCTGGTTTAATTTATATGCGATGAAGAAGAATCCTCAATATCTACTTTCCACATTGCTTTTGGTAGAGTGGACTAACCACACTTTGTGATGAACATTGAAATCACTGCATATGTGAAATTTGGCCGAGGGAAATTAGGTAAGGATATTGTCAAGCCTCTCTGATATTCGATCGAAGATTACCGACCCTTCATCCTGAAGATGATACAAGGTTAAACGAATGGCATGTTAATCATATTTTTATAAGGATAAATATTTCAAGCTGAAACTCTTATGATACTTTGCTTATATGAATATAACTTACGCATTTGAACAATATCGGTTAGTTAATACGTGTTTATTACGCAAATATTTACTTGCATAATAAAATCCGACACATATATATATATATATATGATCAGAATAAGATACGTATGTAGAGAAAATGATTGATGACATATGTCAAAGAGATATATATGGAAAATGAGAAGGAATTCTCATCACTTACACCGCTCTACAGAAAGCGAACATGATTATTCTCGAAAGAATTTTCTCTAAACTTTCATTGTTTTATTTTTGAACTCCCTCTTGTAACATGTCCGCTGTATAAATCTTCCGTTCTCTGGTGGGACGATCTATACAGAATACGTTTCTCCAGAAATACTTGTAAACTAAGTACATAACCAACGTGTGTGGTCAACCGAAAACAAGAACCATGTTTAGGTTGTCGTTCTATATATCCGGAACAAGAGCCTATTTTAACATGAATTAGACGCGGTGCTGATAAGTTATTGAACCTAACAACTTTCCAATATCTGACCAAATAAACAAGTATCAGAATTTAGCATTTAGGATCGCTTCTTGGTTTCTCCGAGAACTTTTTAGCACCCCTTCATATGTATAAGTATATTTATTACTTCAAACGTTAGTATAGTAGATAATTTCTATTTGAAATAAACGCCCCGTTTTATTAAACAGTGTGTATTACGTCTAATGTCCTGTACAAAAATCTTAATAAAGAAAATACGTTCCCCAGAAAATGTACAGGTATGTAAATCTTTTAAAAAATTAGATTTACTTTACTTTATATGATTGTTATATCTTGTAGATGCAGCCAGTCACAGTTTCCGATATCTTCCTGTCTTTTACATGAACTTTATGAGAAAAGGAAATGGAGTTGTACCTGTTGTCTCCTGCGAAATTTTGAATCCAAAGTTTTCTTCTGAGAGTGGTTGCTTACAAAGGCCAGACGCGTCTGGGGTATGACGCTAAACTACATCCGGTAGCAAGGCACCTGATCGAGAGACATGAGGTTTGACGAGGATGGACCTACCTCTTAATTGCTGTTATTCCTAGATCAAATAGTGAGCCCCCAAATAAAAATCAACAGTACATTTTATGATAAAATGACTAATATATTTTAATAGCAAAATGGCAATCAATGCAACGTTAAAAATATATAAAAAATATATTTTTATAGTAAAATTACCAACAATATATTTTATGATCTACAAAATATGTATCTAAAATCGAACCTTTACTCAAAAGTATAAAAATTATGTAGAAGCTATCTAGTTGAAAGCATTGAATAAATTATAGAGATTGATATGCCACTAAAAAAAATCAAACGGCCAAGAAAGGCCAGATAGGCCAACCGTCCTTATAATTTTGACCCAGGTAGAATAAAGAAATCATATCAAGGCATGAGCTTTATAACCATGTGTTGAGGGGTCCACCCTTTTTAACACAAATGGACTCACCCAGTATATACATATACTACGGCTACATGAAGACCCGAGAGAGCAAGACCGAGGAGTCGAGTCGAGTCGAGTCGAGTCGAGAGTAACAGAGTAAAAGGTTGTAGGTAACCGGAAGAGTGAGGGGTGAGGTAACAGCATTGTAGGAGTCACAGTGAGCGAACACGTAGACTCAGTAAGAAGTCGTACATGGATACTTCAATACCAAAGACTGTATATATATTTTGCTACTAACCCGTATTCCTGGAACTACTAACCTGCTTTAACAGTTTGTATTATTACGTTAATACATTATTTTTATATATTCATTCCTGGCGTTTGTTATTTATTGTTAACGGATTTCAACCCGGAATCCACAACACCATGTATAGAATTTAAAGCAGGCCTGTTGATTTTTTTCGCACAGAATCTAAGAGAATCAGAATTCCTAACAGGATTCATTATTGGCGGCCACGATTTTAACAACATTAGATATACAGGTGACAGAGTGTTGATAACAGATACAGAAAAGAAAGTACAGGAAATCCTACAGAAGGTAATGAAGGAAAGGGTGAAGAAAGGACTAAACATCATTTGTAATAAAACATAACGTACGGTTGTCAGCAAATGAATTATGCGAATTACAATTTGAAGATAACATAATTAAACAAGTTCAAAAATGTAAATATCTAGTAATTCTTTTTAACCGAAAATGGAAAATGTGGCATCGAAACCCGAAGGTGTATTTGAATAGCGAAAGATGCCCTCCAAAAGCTAAGCAAAGTATTAAGAAACAGGAAAATATCGTTAGAAACACAGAGATCAGTATTTAGTTATGTACTATCAGTCCTTGTATATGGCAGTGAATGCTGGATAATCCCATCGCTGATGAAGGTATTTCTGGCAACAGAAGTGTGGTTCTATAGAAGGATGCTGAGAATGTCATGGACTGGTCATTTGGACAATTACGACATTTTAGGGAAATGCAAACAAAAAAGGAAGGTTATATTTAACATCAGAAATAGTCAGTCGAAATTTCTAGGGCTCATCATGTTGAAAGAGGGCTTAGAAAATAATTTGACACGGATAGGGGGCATATTGCAAGCAAGAGGAACGGAGGAAAGCGGTGTAACGCCTTCCGAACACGCCTGTGTAAATGGTTGACAGAACAGGAATTAATATAGATTGCGAAAAGACAACATTTACAAAAGCTACAAAAGTCTGTAAATTGTGGAGAGCCATGATTGCCCACGGCAAGAAGGGACACGGCATATAAAAGAAGAATTTCTAAACGCTATGCCATTTGCGCATATTAATATATCGGCCAACCATTCAAAATAGTTACTTAACTCCACTCGATAGCCTTCTTCAAATAACTTGCAATGTTAATCACGTCTCCAAAAATACCGCTCTAAATTCACTAAATCCTTCACCTAATCGTCCTTGTGGCATATTTTTGCTGCTTATCGGTCGTGTTATTTTAAAGAATAAGTCTGTGTTTGGTTCATTAACAAACTTTGGTTGACAATTACCCGTGCTTTGTAGCTGAGTTTTAAGAACGAACCAAATTAAGAGAAATCATGCTGTTTACAAGTAGACGAGTAGCTATCTAGTCGAGGCACAAGTGTCCACGTCTCTTTTCATTTTTCCCCATTGACATTATCATCATCTCAATTCCATAGCCACCATCTTCATTATCAACGTATTATTCGCTAGATCACAGTCATCATTCTTAACGTCTCGGCATTCATGTTTGCCCGTGCTGTCGCCATCCGCTTTGCCGGTTAATCATTAGCCATTTAAATTTTCTTAAATCAATGAAGAAACAAGCGGAAGACGATTCCTGTTTCAAAGACTTGCGCTATTTGAAAATGACACAGATGAGAACAAGGCCACTCTGATGAAATAATGAATCAATTTCAAAGAATTTGCTATTCATAAATCTTTTCAGCAACAACATATGAATCGACCCATGTAGTACTATCAGAGTTCGGGGATTCTGTCGGAAAAGGGTATTATTTTATATTAAATAATATTTGTCATATATTATTTAATTTTGATTTCTCTCTATTAATAAGAAGATGTATTGTAACTATTTACACTATTTACATCATTTCTAAGTTCACGACGTTTCAGCGTTGTATCCTCTGGCCTTCTTCAGGTGACATACGCTGGAATTCCGACCCGAACCCGTTATTTAGTCCTCTCCTTAACCCACACCTTTTTTTTTAAATCTCAGTTTCAGTTAATTCCCTTTAGTAACTCAACTCTCCAAGTTTTTCTCCCCTCTGTGGCCAGGTATTGAACTCGCAACACTTTGGATTAAGTGATTCTTTCCATTACTCAACAAACGTCTTATTCACTGGGCCATGTGTACCTGGGAACATCAGTGATTGAAATTTTGGGGATTTATAAACCTAATGTCTTAGGAATATTTTTTTACCAAAGCTCATATTAAAATTTTTGTTATTTCTGCTTTTTTTCTCTCTAGATCTTTGCATTACTGATTCCCATATTATATTCATATCTACCTTGTACTGCTTAGAACATTTCGCTTCGAAATTCCAACGTATTTTACCTGAAGAAATCCAAGACCAAAACGTCATGAATATGGCAATAAATATGGAGACAACAGTTCGAATGGTGTAAATAGTGTAAATAGTTACATTTGGAGATCTCCTTCGAAATAGGCCTCTTAAAAACGCACATTGCGACTTCAGTTACTTTTCCTCCGTTCAATAGAATGGTTCCCGTTTTTTTCTCTCAATTGTAGCCGTTAATACATCTTCCTTTGGCAATAATGGTTCAAGAGAAGAAACTGATGTTGTTGGTATTCACCTCACGTAGTTAAAGACAGGCGCCAAAATGTCGTCCCTTTTAGTCGTGCCAAAAGCAGAGGGGAAATCTTTGAAGAAACGCAATGTATGTTCAGTTTTCAGAGTTCTTTTAATAGACACCATAACTGAATTCAAACATACCAGAATGCTGAAGAATTTTTAATGTCGATTTATCCATAATTATTTTCTGCATTTTGCTCGTAAATATTTACTCTGAATACTCATAATTTTGAACCGAAACTCGACTCGGTTTGAAGAACGCATACCGCCTTGAAGTGTCTGTTCAACTGAAAGAATCGCCAAAACGAAGTATTTCGAGGGTCTCAGTAGTAGATTTGCCGACTGTCACTGAAAAATCGGATGCAGGTAATTTACACAAGTTTGTCAGCCATCGTAAAGATCACAGAACTGTTCCACTCCAACCTCTTACTGATACCAGTTCTTATATCTATCTTAGTTTTTATTATAATCAATATCCATATTGGTTTTATTGCGACCAGTACGAATCAGTGCTGCTGGAGATCTATAACTTTTTCTTTAATCCCTATAAGATAAATCATAAAAATTAAAATACTAATAAATATTAAGCGTCTTCATTGTTTATAAAAAAAAAGATTACAAACTGTCATTAAATTTTAATGTTTTGTTGTAAAAGAAATTACCAGTGAACATTTAATAATATAAAGCATATAACTATAATATATATCAGGATAGGTATGAATAGAAGATAACAAATTTACATAGCGATATCAATCGAACAAAGTGTGTGTGTGTGTGTGTGCTTAATTAAAATAACTGAAAATATGGTAATCAGTAATGCAAAGATCTAGAGAAAAAAGAGCAAAAATAACAAAAATGTTAATATGAGCTTTGGTAAAAAAATATTCCCAAGATATTAGGTTTATAAATCCCCACTTCTGGTAAGATTTCTAATTGAGTTTTTCTTATGAGCGAACAAAAGATTTCTTTTGGGGGGGGGGATAGGAGACATAGTGTAAGTAGAATGATGGTAAGTAAAAACAGTTTTGTTACAATGCCTTAGGCTCATACGTGCTTATAGTTCGTACAATTATAATCACATGATCGAAGTGTGACTATGATCGCGCCATTTTTTTTTTTTTACTGCGGTTACGGTGCAAATATGGCCGCTCCGTGAGCAATATTCAGCAACGAGGCACAAAGGGCAGGGATCCGAATCTGCAAAGAACATTCTAGCCCATCGATAATAAATCGCAGGTTTTTCCATTACTGTCTCACGAGTTTCCTGAATCTTCTCGTCTGTGACTGAAGTTGATGGGCGTCCTGCTCTTTCTTGTGCTACAAAGGCAATGACACAGCAAACAAAGGAGTTGGTTTTGATGTCACACGTTTCATGAGGCTATAAACGGTATATACTACCTCAGCATCATTCAATTTTATTCAGCAACAATTAGCCACCCAGACGACTAAGTGGAAAAAGTCTACGAATACACTGACAGCTTCCTGAACAGCAGCAGGACCCACTTTAACATCGTCCAATGCAAAATTTAGGAGACCTTGGCGAAAAGAAGGAAGCACAAGTGACTTTGGTGCCAGTGCCAGGAATGATAGAAGAAACATTTAATTTCTGTGAGTGCCGGAAACTAAAAATTACGAACACATTTTTCAAGAAAAAGATCAATAGACGATTAACATAGATATAACCCAAAGGACGCACAAAGAATGAAATCGACTATACCCTGAGAGACAAACCCTAGACCTCTTCTCTGATGTCTCAGTCATCAACAGTTTTAATACGGGTAGCGTCCCCGGGCTACTGGGCGTTTCTTTAACCATCAAATGGAAACTGGGGTGGACAAAACTCGCTAAACACCTAAAGAAACCAAACCGTATAGTACTATCTGAAAACGTCGAAGACTTTTAGCTCCTACTGAACATTTGGTTCGAGGTACTGGAGAGACACCAGTCAGAAAAAGAGATTAGTTCCGATGCACACAGTATCATCACCAGGAAAATGGCGACGACAATAACAATTGAAAGCCACCTAAATATGGCAAACTTTTAAAGACCAAGTAACTAAGAAAAATAGATGAAGAGATGTGGGTCAGACACCCAGTATTTCGAGTACTCTGAAATCTTTAAGGCCACAAAACGTTACATGAAGGAAAACATCAGACAGTATGACGAGGAGCAGAGGCTCAAAGCCCTGGAATAAAATAAAGTATTGAATTCTATCAAAAGGGAGCAGTGTCTAGGCAAAGATAAAATCCTCACTTTCTTTGGTAGAAAACGGCACTCACACAACACTGACCGTAACAGGAGTATAAAAGGTTGCGAAGAATTTGACAACAAACTATACAACACAAGACGATCCTCTAATTCTCTAATAAGAAAACCTCAACAACAACCACACACCCTCCTCTTATTCCATCAGAGAGGACAGCGTTGATTACAATGAGAAGGCCCGAGGCAAAGACAGCATCGCTGCAGATCTACTCCAGGATTGTAGAAAGCCCATTATTATGGTACTTAACGAAGTCAAGTTTAGAAGAAGGCTTTGTTGCGGTGTTGACAGCTAGAAGAATGCTGTAATAATCCTAATCCACAATTTGAAAAGGCAGACTTAAGAAACCACTGCCCAATCAGCCTCGTCCTGATCATTTACAAAGTGTCTTTATGCATCCTACTCAGGGGGATGCTTGGAATATTAGAACAGTACCACCCAAGAGGGTAGGCAAGATTCAGGCCATGATTCTCGGCAATAGACCACATCCAGATGCACCAAGGGAAATGAATAAGACTGGCTTCATTGCTTCGTCTTCTTGGATTATAAAAAGGCATTTGACTCCATCGAGTTCACCCCACTATTAACAGCACCGGATAACCAATGTGTGGATCCTGCTGACATCATAATACTAAACGACCTTTACAATAATGCTACCACCACTCCCAGAATAAACCAAAACAGCTACAAGATCAAGTTAGAAAGAAGAGCAAGGCAAGGAAACAACCTTTCCTCATCATGAGCAAAGTCAACTGGGAGAACTCCTTTGCTATGTAGGCTCTGCGGATGGCATCATTCTAATAGCCCATACACCACAAGAATTGAAAAAAATATTCTATTCATTTCTACCCATACTGTGAGCCAACCAGTAGGCCTTAACATGAATCTTGGCAAAACCAAGGTCATGATTAACAGCCACGGTGAATCATCAACAGTTATTGTAGATGAAAAAGCCATCGAGTAATAGACAGTTGTGTGTACCTAGGAAATAAGATTGCAAGAAATAGTAATAGAGGCGGCTCCGATGTCCATCACTGACATACCCGGTGACAGAGTAGAAACGATATAGATCTGATACGTCAAGTGGTGAAATATATCATTACATTTATATATGGCTATTTCATGACTCTCTCTCTCTCTCTCTCTCTCTTTATATATATATATATATATATATATATAATGTGTGTGTGTGTGTGTGTGTGTGTGTGTGTGTATGTGTGTGTACTCACTCAAGTCCTGTAGAATTCTGTGAAGAGTAGGGGCACAAAACTCACAACGTACTCTGCGTTGCTTCTACGGTTCGTGTAGCAAGTAAGTTTTTCCGGGATGGGAATGTTATCCACATATTCAATCCAAAGCTGTCCTTCTCTTAGACTGGTTGATAAACAAGGCTGAAGAGTCCAATATTCCCTATTATTTAACTGAAAGCAAAAGGAACGAATGGTATCTACACGAAATTGAACTAAACGAACTTGATTGTAATTAGAACACGTCTCATCAATTTCCTCGATCTGAAATTCTAACCATTACAACACTTGCACCCCCCCCACATATATATATATATATAATCGACTCTCCCGTCGCGTTCGACGTATGAGGGTCAGGCCGATAAGTCCCCAGGAAACCAACATCCGACACCGGCACATGAGATTTGTTTATAGTGGTGAAGGCCTTGTGCAGGACCAGCCACACTTTTTTGAGGGACGAATACAGAAACCTGGTGCACCGAATGCATGCCACAAGGTTCCCAAACGACCCTCCGCAGGTTTTGAATTCAGAGTGGATAGCGGCTTGGATTGAGGAATCGCAGAGCCGAGTTCAATTCAGTCGAATCCACTGCATTCACTTACGTGCTAATACCCTTGGGAAAGGTATGTATCCTCTTCATCTCCATCCAGCAATGGGTAAAATATCAGGACAGACTGGGTTCTATAGCCTTGGATGGCAACTGGTCTAGGAGAAGGACAACTCTGAATTCAAAATATATATATATATATATATATATATATATATATTTATATATATCCTTATCATTATGATTATTTTCCTATCTATCTATCTATCTATCTATCTATATATCTATCTATCTAATTTTCTGTTTGCCTGTCTATTTACCTATCTACGATGTTTATGGAAAGAGCAAAACATTAATTGTGACATGCCGCTCAATTTTAACTGTTAAATCTGATGTATAATAATTTTAATAAGAGACGCGCTGTCTTTGTCCTACTTCTGTTTATTTATTTTTTTTTTTTTGTTTTACAATCTATCTGGACTGAGTCATTTTTTTGGCTAAGAGAGGGCAGGAAAGAAATGTGGGGTGGTTTTACAGCAAACAGAATGACCTCGCAAGAAATAGTAGGAACGGAAGTTGGGGTTGCTTGACAACAAACAGAATGACTTCCCAAGAAATAGTAGGAAAGGAAACTACGCTCACGTGACATACATCTCCAAATGAGATTTTAGAATTGTAATTTTAGTTTCCCGATATCATCCAGTTCGTGAAAAAATAGACTCTAATTATGCGATCGTAAGGGATGAGAAAAAACCCCAATAACCTATTCCATTACTTGTTGAGTAGGGAATAAGGGAATTTTGTCACGGAGATCTTGGGTCTATTTGACTATTTAATGGATAAAGAATAAAGAATTTTGCACCCAAATAGATGCAAAATATCACCGTACTCTCATCTCGGATGCAATCCAATCAAACAAGGGGAAACGGAACACAAACATTATATAAATATAAATCTATTAAGAGGACGTATGTAAAAAAATTGCACAATGCAGGTACCGAGAAATAAAGACATGCAGGACAAGTAAATATAATAAAGGGGTAAAATACCTTATATTTCGGAATCTTATGTGTTGCATCACGGAAGAAAGAACAACCAACTTTTATGAAGCTTTTATAGCAACATTAAGAACTGTCTGTCATTACGAACCTTCGAACACCAAATGCCTGAAAGAAATGTTTGAACAGCCATCCAATATCAGTTAAGTGTAGTTTTATTAATTGGATGTCTCCCACTCCATACTTTTCCCATAGATCGTAATATGTTAGATAAAATTTATCTACAAATGTTTATCTTGTGTTTGTTCTTTGTCGGTACCTGTTCTTGTGTTCATATCAGACCGAACCTTTCTTTTTTTCTTTGTTTGAACATGGGGTTCATACTTTTATACGTTGCGAATTCGTAATATAACATAGTCGGAATTTAAACTGTACAGCACCCGACTCAAAATAAAAACATTTGGAAAGGTTGTCTGGCCGACAATTTCTAAAGTAGACCCGTTAATACAGTTTTTTTTTTATCAAATAATGAATTAATAAAATAGTCTGACCATTTATTTCCCCCGACATTAGATTTCATTTTACTTTTAGTGGAATGTCTGAGCAAATATATATTGGGTATATTTTGGAAAGAAGCCATCAATAAACAAGTGACATCGTGTCAAATTTTACATCATCTGCGGGTGCGAAATAGACGCCCCACACTTTTGCACTAAGAGAAGATATAATTTTAAAAGGTATAGACTTGATGACCGGTACAATATTTTGCGACAAGGTGTTTGATTAGAGGTTCTTATTCTTCGTCTCTGAGGAAAAAAAAAACCGCAAAAAGTCAGAGTAGATAGCAGAAAAATTCTAACGATTTCAAAAACAAATAAACTGACTTCCATGTTCCGATTTCTTTTTGAGACAATACTTAAAGAGCAGTGATTTTACTGATTCTCATTTTTTTAATGTTTTGGCCAACTTATGTTTCTCGTTTTTATGTTTCCCACGAAGCTTCAGCCTATTTTCTAAATATCTTACTTGTAATAAGAACTTTTCTGTATCCTGATTGATAGCTGTCTTGCCTTGTGAATAACAAGCGAGTGAGTTCAATTCTTACATTCTGTTTGCGACTAAATTAAACCTAGTATTGGCGGCCAAAATCTTAACAATATAAGTTATGCATATGACATAGTGTTGATAACAAACACAGAAAAGAAACTAAATAATCTCCTACAGACGAAGTAAAGCAAGAAGAAGAGTATAAACTACAACATTACAGAATGCATGCTTATCAGCATAAGAATGAGCCTAACATGGAAATTACAAATCGAGGATACTACAAAAAAAATACAGAAATTTAAATATCTGGGAAGCGATCTATCAGAGGACGGAAAGTGCAACACTGAGATTCGAAGACGTATTGGGATAGCCAAAGATGGAGTCTAAAAGCTAAGCAGAGTATTAAGAGACAAAAAGAATCGTTAAAATCCAAAGAAATAGAGTATCGAACTGTTATTTAATATCTGTCCTCCTGTATGGCAGCGAATGCTGGACAATCTTCTCAAAGATGAAGAAGACATTTAAAAAAACCAAAATATTGTTCTACAGGAAGTTGCTGAGGCTAGCATCGACTGAACACATGAGAAACAACGAGGTTTCGGAGAGAAGGAAAATAAAAAGGAGACGTACTTAATAACGGGAAGAGGCAGGCGAAATTTCTGGAGTATTTAAGGAGAAAAATGGCTTGGAAATTCTGATACTTACAGGACATATTGAGGAAAAGGGGGACAGAGCAAAGCAGGGCGTAATATGCTTGATGAGCTAAATGGATGGTAGAACAGAGTTTGGGAGAAATAGAAAAAGGACAAAACTTATTTAGAACTAACATTGACAGGATGATGTGGAGGCCCATGATCACTTACGTCCTGATGGGACACGGCACATAAAAAAAGAAGAAATAAGTAACTGTCTCACTGTAAAACTATAATTATCATTTCTCACAGGTAAGTTTTTTATATAATTGTTCAATAAGTTCCAACATCATCTACGTCAGTTTCATTATTGTTGGGGCGCACTCACCTTCTCATCAGAATGGACTGATCTCTCTACTACTTAGGACAGTTCTATAGAGTTCTGAGAAGATCACCATCACCTTCTCTCTCTCCGGAAGATGCAGTTGGACTTTATACTCTTTCTGATTGTTGCTCCTCGTTCGTTTGACTACTAATATGACCCTAGTTCCTTATTTCAATAGACGCAGTTCTGATATGATAGGATAAGGAAGAAATTGAAAATGCCATTTTCGATTTTATTTAAGCTTCATCAGAAAATAAAATAAGGTCGATAAAGGAAAATTCTCTCTCATGTCTTGTCAAGCCGTTTGTGTATAGAATTCATGTTGGACTATCATTCTTGTTTCTAAACAGGGATTCATTGTTAATGTGTGCTGACTAACATTTTTCATCTATGCGTAATTGTCGTTTGATTACTAATGTTTCTGTTGTTAAAGTTGTGGTTGTAGATAGACAGATCATATATTCATTAAGTATGGAATTTATATAAGTTGATGATACAACATAGTGTTTTTGTCCTGTGCTTAGATATTTTCCCTTCTAAGTATTTGTTTGTCCTTCTGTTTTTTCTCATTTGGGTGTCATTTAAAGTTATGTATACATATTTCAGAACAGGCGACAAACGTACGCTTCTATTTAGAATCGAACACAAGACTTTTGACATTTCAAACATTTCTTTCAAACAATTATATTCAAAAGCAAACATCATACATATATATGTATACTGGAATAACACTGATGGAACATATGAGCAACGAGGAAATTGAAAACGCTTCATAAATTTAACGTTCCGATTTTGAAAAAGGGTTTGGAATATGTGACATTAACGGAAAATTATTGCAGTCTTTCCTATCTATGCTTAGAGTCTCAAAATCAGGTCAATAAAACCTGCTAGCAAAATTCTGGTATTTTTCAACACCTTGTTGTATTATCTTCTAGTTTTCTTTTTCCTCATGGTCTTAAGCAGACATCATTATCTTCTAGTATCTGTCTTGTCAAGACAACGTTTGTGTGTATAATTCATGTGTGTATGAGTCTCAACTTACCTGCAGCAGACCTAGCTCATTATCTTCTAGTCCAACTCTTCCTCATGAGTCTCAACTTACCTGCTAGCCAGACCTCACACTTCTAGTTGGTCTCAAACCTGCTAGCAGCAGACCTTCGACTGATAATGTGTGCGCGTGTGACTGTCCTCATGAGTCTCAGTGGTCATTTTCGTCTCTGCCTCATGGTAATTACCTGCGGATGTTGATTAGGTCTCTTTCCTCATGTTTTGCTAGGGACCTAGATTAAAAGTCTCAACTTAAGTTACACCAGTTGTATCTTCTAGTTTTCGTCTCTATCCTCCTGATAGACAGATTATCTTATATTCATTAAACTATGGAATTTATATAAGTTTTCGTCTGATACAACATAGTGTTTTTTATCCTCTAGTCTTTCGTCTCTATAGATTACCTGCTAGCAGCAATATTTATCTTCTAGTTTTCTTCTAAGTATTTCTTACGTAATAAATTCTCTTCTTTTTCTCATTTCATGGGTGTCATTTAAAGTTATGTATACATATTTCAGAACCTCAGGTCTCAACTTGCGACAAACGTCTACTTCCTAGTCTTTCTCTTTATGAATCGAACACAAGACTTTTGACATTTCTGTGTAAACATTTCCGTTTCAAACAGTGAAATTACCTGCTCTACCTAGCTCTATTATCTTCTAGTCTTAAACATAGAAAGTATGTGGTTCTACTGTATAATACTGAGAATAACACTGATGGAACATACCTGCTAGCAACGACCTAGTTTTATCTTCTAGTCTTTCGTCTCTAAAATTGAAACCTGCTAAGGAACACTTAAAATCAGAAATAGAGAGTTGATGTTTCCGTAACACATAACGATGAAAAAGGGTTTGGAATAACTTACCTGTGACATTAACTTCTAGTCTTTCGACTCTGTCCTCATGATTCAACTTACCCTGCTATTCTATTATCTTCTAGTCTTTCCTCTCTTTCCTCATGAGTCTCAACTTTACCTCTCTTCTTCGGTCTTTCTGTCTCTTTCCTCATGAGTCTCAACTTACCTGCTAGCAGCAGACCTAGCTCTATTATCTTCTAGTCTTTCGTCTCTATCCTCATGAGTCTCAACTTACCTGCTAGCAGCAGACCTAGCTCTATTATCTTCTAGTCTTTCGTCTCTTTCCCCTGCTAGCAGCAGACCTAGCAACTTGTCTTGTAGCAGCCCTCTTCAACACCTGCTAGTTGTCTTTCGCAAACCTCCTGAGTCTCAACTTACCTATTTCCTGCCTTTCGCTCTTTCCTCATGAAAGTTTCGGCCTCTCTTTCCTCAAACTTACCTGCTAGCAGCAGACCTAGCTCATTATCTTCTAGTCATCGGACCCTGCTAAGACCTTCTATTATCCTGTCTTTCGTCTCTATCCTCAGGAGTTTCAACTACTCAGCAGCAGACCTAGCAGTCTTTCGTCTCTATCCTCTGGCTCCCTCAGACCTAGCTCTATTTCTTCTAGTCTGATCTTTTGCTAGCAGCAGACCTAGCTCTACCTGGTTTTCTTTTCAGGTCTCAACTTACCTGCAGTCTTTATCTTCTACTTTTCCTCATGTCTCAACTGTGTTTCAACCTCAACTTGTCTTGTACAGATCCTAAAAAGTTTCGGCCTCTCTGCAAGCATCGGACCCGAAGACTTTCCTGTCTGCACTTTCGGCCCTATCTAAGTTTCATGTCTCTGATCTTTTGCAGCCTACCTGGTTCTTTAGGCTTGCAGTCTTTCTTAACTTTGCTCTGAGAACTAAGGAATTTCACCAGGCTATCTAAGTTTCGGTAGCTTTCCTTAGAGAACACCTTGCATTTGCTTTCTCTTGAGTTTCTAAAAGTCTTGTTTGATGTTGTTCTATAGTGGCGTGTGACTTCAGGGTTAAAATGAATAGTTGGTTTACTCACGCCAAGATGATTAGTGAAGGATGGTAATGACGAGGAATGTTTAGCTTTCTTGGATAGTTGAAATAAAGTTCTTTTCAATGCCAAACGCCTCGTTAAGGCCGATAATATAATCAGCGAGTAATTTGACAGTGTCGAAAATCTGAACGCTGGGCGCGTGAACAGAAATTAAACTTTTCACATGATTTCTGACGCTTTTCTCTTGTTGATTTCATTTTAAATCATATATTATATCGAAAAGAAATTCGCATAGGCTCTCTATTTTCTTTTATTTCTTTTTCTAGGCTCAACACCTAATTCCTGTAAAAAACAAGTTTCATTGGTCAAAAAAAATTCACACAGGCTCGCAAATGTCTTTCCGTCTTTTTCCTCAGCTCGTCCGAATTTGAAAGAATAGGTAAAGAGAATTATTATAATTTCATACTCAGATTTAGCTTTTCTTGGGGAAAAGGAGGACGAAAATGTTTTTAATCCCCTCTCAGACAAAAATAGAGTGTGGATTTTATTATAGATTATTGTTTATTGGTTTCCACAATTTTTCTTTATAAAAAAACGCGCGTTTGGTCGTTGTCTAAACAGACATTCATACAGACGTATTCTTTTTTTTATATATATAAACAGACATTCATAAATACACAATCTTTCTCATATATATATATATATATATATATATATATATATATATGAAGGACGGACAGAGGGAAAGGGAGCAATCTACATTACTATCTTCAGTGAATAAATTCCAGACCAGCGAGGGTTAGTAAGAGAACAAGTGTTGCTTAAACATATAAAGGATAGGAAGGTATACGGAAGAAGGAGGAGGATGGGGAGGTCAAGCAGAAGAAGAAGGAGCAGGAGGGGAGGCGGAGGGGAGGAGGAGGGAGAGGAGGACAAGCAGAGGAAGAAGAAGAAGGAGGAGGAGGAGAAGAAGAAGGATAAGGAGGAGGAGGAGAGAGGAGGACACCAGAAGAAGAAGAAGGAGGAGTAGGAGGAGGTAGGAGGAGTTGGAGAGAGGAGGACACCAGAAGAAGAAGAAGAAAGAGGAGGAGAAAGAGGAGGATGGGGAGAGGAGGACAAGCAGATGAAGAAGAAGAAGAAGAATGCATTCGTAAAGAAAAAATTCCCAATTTCTAAATAGTCAATGTAAGACGGCTAGATGTTGAAAAGAGGTAATATTAAGTGATTTTATACATGAAAATTAGGAATATAGTATTTAGCATGCAGTTTTGTAATATTAGCAATTGTTGAAGAGATATATTTTCTTTGGTAGGAAGTGTTTCGCTTGGAAGTAATAAATGTTCTGGATGAGAAACAAGAAAGGTTTCGTCCATAAAACACACTGTGAGTAAAGAGAGAGAAGAGAGTGAGAAAGGTTGAACAAGAGATATCTACCTGATATATTGGAACAATCGGGCAGAATCGAAATCACTAGCTACTTAACTACTATGCTATGCCCTGGATATTTTCAGTTGCATCTCTCCACAGTAAAAATAGCAATTTACAGAGATATCAATAATTATGAATACAAAGCCGTAGCCGGGAAATGAACATGAGGTTTAATATCCCATACATTTTTAACCAGTAAATCACAAATCGACCGTGCTTTGGTGCTGATACCAAACCAATAAAGGACAACTTCTCAATTCCTTACTATAAAGAGAGAATTTCATATGATCTCGTGTAAACAGGCGCCTTTTTTCTCTGATAAACACGCGCCATTGCAAACCATTTCTGATTTTATAGACAGGAGAGTGGGAGAGATTATTTGTAGACGTGTGAATCGGAAGCTTTGCTTCAAATATTTCTTTGGTTGAATTGTATTGTTAATAACTTGGTACACACGCACACATATATTCTTTTTAAATCTGCATATATATATATATATATATATATATATATATATATATATTATTATATATATATATATATTGTTATATTCCGTGCTAATATGAATATATACTTGAAAAACAAGGTAAATAAAATAAGTAATGGTTTATTGTAATTAACCAGTACAATAAGAATTAATGTAACAGTTATGCACAAGGTCGTCACAAGTCAATTCAGTAGTGAGTGCTACTATTGGAAGGTCGGCTTTTCTCGCGTAATCTGAGTCATAGCCAACAGATCTCAGCTAGTAATATTTACCAATCTTCCCACGGGGTAGGATGTGGAGGAATTTAATGTAGGGCAATCCGAGCCCGTAGTCTCGGCAAAGAAGTCCCCATAAACCCCGCATAAACAGGTTCGGTTCTGTCGACCTCCCTTGACGAGACTCTGCCCTTCGGCAAAGCCTCGTCTAGGTTCCTCTCTGCCCGAAAGAAAAGAGTTTGACGACAGCTAGGAGCTGAGTAACAGATCCCAGTTAGTCTCTGTAGTCAGTTGATTTACAGATACTTATAGATAGTTACTACCTATAGTGTCACTCATGGGGGTGACAGTTTATTCCATTACATCATTTATATATATATATATATATGTGTGTGTGTGTGTGTAAGTTATTGGAAATTTGCTATTTAAATAGCAATAGTTTTCAATATACTAGATTTTGTAGATCCCGTGGCCGCGCTTGTGACATGAGACTGTCAGTCATCATGCAGTGTTTATTTCTATTCTACTGTCATTAAAAGTTTACTTTTCATGTCAAAGAAGTTATAAAGATATATACAAAATATATATAAGTGTTCTTGGCTCAAAATAGACCAAAAATTTCACGTAGACTTATTTTATCTTGCACAAGACAAGTATATACTTTATAATTAACATGCACTTGCACACAGACTGATGGTGGAGCTATGGGTTCGCCACTTGTTCCCACTTTACCCAATTTCGAAATGATTCATGTATAAAAAAAATATTTAATAATTTTGGTAAACCTACCTCACATGTTTTATATATTAATAGAAGATTAATATTAACGGAAAATCTGGACCGAATAAAAAAAATATCAAAGAAAAATTTGAAAATAACTCCCTCCTACAAGTTATATATGGAATTAACATTAATTATAAAATACTTTTCGTTGACGTTTTAACAACCATCAAAAATTGTTATTTTATTAATTTACTGCATAAAGCAAAAAAGAAAAACAATCTCGTGTTTTCACTTACAAAAGAGAAATATCCTCACAAGAATAAAATAGACGTACAAAAGCAACTCCCCCCCCCACAAAAAAAAATATTTGCCGAACCAAAATATTTTCCTTCTGGCGTACATTAATTTTTAAACAATTGAGAAACATAAATAAATGCTTCTCAACATCAAATTCCTCAAGTATGTTAACAACCATGATACAAAGAAAAAAAAAAGATTCCATTAACTGATTCTACCGTTACCAGATACACCTTAAGTATAAAAAAGATGAAAAGGTCATGAAAAAACTAATTCGCCGGTACATATCATTTAATATTTCCCATAAATAAAATGGATCATTTATTATAAAAGTTTAAAATATCTAATGTAATTATTACGCTTGATTTCAAAACGCTTCAATGTGTTTCATGAATTTCCATGTCTTCTAGGAGATTACAACCCCATTACAAACACAAAACGAAACAACAGTAAATCCTTATATTAGCCACACAAGAAGCGCCATACTGTCTTGTAGAGTGGATTGTCACTTGTTGAAACTTAGTTCAATATTATGCATATATCAATCGGTACACCACAAACAAACAACAAAATTATTACTATAAGATAAATATTATTAGAACCAATATAGTACAGCACACTACAAAGAAAAAAATGAAACACAGAAAAGCTATGCATTATACAAAAAGAACCAACTTTTAGCTTCCATTTTTAAAACATGGTTAGAACTGTGTAGCGAAAAAACATTTTAAATCAATTAATATATATATATATATATATATATATATATATATATATATATATATATATATATAAGCTCATCGGGTTCGAATCTCGGTATTGGGTGCACACTGCTGATGATTCCCAAAAATAAGACGAAACGGCCGTCCAGTGCATTCTAATTCTATATTCTGTTGAGGATTCTTCTAGACTCAATGAATTAATTATAATGTGTGTGTGTGAGAGAATTTTATAAATATAGATGGATAAGAAATATAAGCGATTATTACTAATGCTAAGTTAATTTCCAATAAAAACCTATAAAATCTGTTTCGGGAATATACACGTATGCAAATGAATAAAGACTAATAAAGGAATTATAGCAATTCTTATTCTTTTTCTTCTTATTTATATATTAACAGAAGATTTTTATGTGGAAGTATTTATAATGTTTGCCCTGAGAAAAAACATCATGTTATCAACACTTACAGGTGTTTTAAAATCAGTTAAACATATTTGTGGCCTGAAGTCGAAAACAAAAGATCAATACGAGAATTTCCAAGTGTTGCTGGGTGTAGTTGTGGATGGGTCAGATCGGATTTATTTCCCACAACATAATGGCGCCGTTTTTAGCCTCATTTAGAGTCTCCACCATTTTTTTTCTAATTTCAGTCACATGTACGGTAAGCATTAAGTGTTTTGTATCGAATGAATAAGAACTCGTGGTAGATTAATGGAGTCTATCTGTCTGTTATTGACGGAAATATGGCAAATGTTTCATATTTTGTAAAGAGGCAGTTTTGGATTTACCATTGATATAAAAGTCATATATATTTATTGATACGGATTAAAAAAAATTATTGATTTATACATAATAATTCGAATTCACCTCTACTGTATTGAAATTGTTACTATACTGGCAGCTTAAAGATTAATCAATAACAGTATAAAAATTAACTGATTTTAGAAAAAAGTTCCTTTCTAATTCGAGCATGGCGTTGACTGTTTTCGAATAGTCAAAGTAATTTCGATGTTTGCTGCGCATCATACATCAAATGAAAGCAAACGTCGTCTTGTTCAGATTGATAACAACATGAAGAAATGGCTGTGAAGATCACAGAATCACTTTTGAAATGTCGACGCTACCCCCTCATCCATCACTTTATGAACATTTTCTTGTATATATTGAAGGGCACAGGTATGTATATTTTAATTTGCAATCTATATTTGAAGTAGTTGTTTCCCACACATGAAGCAGATAACTGCTTATAATTGTCATCTGAATAGTTTTATGTCGCTCCAAACCAGATAATACAAAGTTATATATTTAGTAACACCAAGTCTTAAAATTTGTATTTGTATACAACACACCTTACTTTCTTCTTCTTCTTCTTCTTCTTCTTCTTCTTCTTCTTCTTCTTCTTCTTCTTCTTCTTCTTCTCTTCTATCCGTGATACAATTTGCAGTCGTTGGCGATTATCGCTCTCCACAATTTCCTATCCTTTGTAGCACTTAGAAATTTTTTACTTTTTGATACCACTCCTAAATCCTGTCGTGTCATTCATTTACGCAAGCTGCTTATGCGTTGTCTTTCTCTGTTTCTTTCACCTTTAATCTGTCTTGTGAGTATCGCGTTTTCCAATCCCTCTTTCCTCAGTATTTATGCTAGACATTTCAACTGAACTTTCGTAATATTAGGCGTTCTTTTGGTTTCTATTTTTATTAATACTTCGTCATGTTCTGTCCACGGCATTATCAACATCATCCTATAGAATCACATTTTTTGTTGATTCAAGTCTCTTCTTGATTTGTAGAGATATTGTCCAGCATTCACTGCTCTCTATGACTGATATTACATAACAGCTCTGTACTTTGTTTTTAACGAAATTGTCCTGTTTCTTAATACATTGCTTAGCTTTTAGAATGCATCTTTCGCTAATCCAATGAGACTTTCTGGTTCATTGGCATATTTCACAGATAAAAAGATTTCAAGGGGCACTTTATGGAGTTTGTTGTATTGCTGGCTGATTAAAGAAAGCTTTTATTAGAATTGCACAGGAGTCATATTCGTCTTGAACATTGTTCGAACTGGTTTTAACGGAAAAAATTCCACTTGCATTGTACCCCTGTTGCACAAAATATTCCTTAATTGTCTCTTGCCTTGAGTGAATATTGAGCCTTGAACTCAAACCCAGGTCTACTTTTATAAAAGTCAGGTCAGGCCTGAAATAGGGTACATTGGTCGCATTTAGGCAGGAATATCCTCATCATCCTTAGGACATTCCCGTCCTCATTATACAGTTTCGATAAAATCCAATGGCATCTCCGTATTCTTGCGGGTGACAAACTATTTTCCATCCTCCAAACCCGTCTCTCACAAACGGAATATCGGAAGCCTCTCAAAGCTCTATCGCTGTTTCCATGGAAAGTTCTCGGACGAATTACATTCCTTAGTTCCACGAGTTCTAAACTTCACGGCTAAGACCTGCCATGCAACTGGCCTTGTACCCTCATTCCCTCCGTATTCTCTTGGTGATAAGTAAGTCCCACTTGAACAGCTTCTTCCCACGAACCCTGTGGAACCGACTCCCAAGAGAATGTTTCCCCGATCACTACAATCTTAACCTGTTAATTTCTACAGTTAACCGCTATTTTCCCCGCATATCCACATAAACTGTGCCTCTTACTCTATCAATCTCTACCTCAAGTAGCTCCCGGGCCTTGTACAGGGGGAACATCACTGAAAAACTGGCATGTTTGCCAGATAAGTTTCCTATTGAACACGTATGGAGAATGAGGATGACGATCAATGATTCAGTCAGTTAACCTACCTATACCTCTTGCCACCTTTATCCAACTGGTGTACAACGAGTGGAATAATGCATCGAGGGTTATATTCTACTCTATACCCGCCTCAATGTCTCTATAAGCCGCAGATGTTTGGTAACATTGTTTTAGGTCCACTGAAAAAAATGGGCCCCTCTTTAACAGACACATCCATTAAAAACAAGCCTGAGAGTATATGACGTGTGTTTTTGAATTGTGTAGAATTGTGGTCTTGACCTGCTGTTCCTTGCAAATATTACACGCGCTTTCAAAATCTCAGGAATTGTTCCTTGCAACACTAACGTTTTTACTGACATTGCTTTTTTACTGAAATTGCTTTTGTACCACCTACTGTGACACATAGTCAAGAACATCATACACCCAGCTCATGAGTGGGTCCATACGATGTCATGACAGGAGTAGTTCAAAGTCTGGAATGTGTGGGGATAGCAACAGTATTTTAGGGGGAAGCATACCTACTTGATAACCTTTTTGGTCTTTTTAAGGATCCCTCTCTAGTATTTCCCTCCATAAATGATGCATGCCTTGATGTTCGAGTTCATGTAAGAGAGCAAGTTTATGCGAGTTTGTTGAATTACGTTACAATTGTTGATGCATTTAAATTTTTACACTCAAAAATACACTTAAAATACACTAATATATATATATATATATATATATATATATAAACACAAATATACATATATATATATGTATATTTGTGTATTTGTGTGTGTGTATGTGTATATATATATATATATATATATATATATATATATATATATAGAGAGAGAGAGATAGATAGATAGATAGATAGATAAACCTAGTGAGCCAGACAAACCTACCCAGGTTTCACCTAAGCGGATTGTCAGGGAAAGCTGGCTCTACGGTTGTATTGAACTCTTTTTAGTTAGTTGTTTACTCGTGTTGGGGTTTTTTCTTTGGGCTTTGAACCTGTATCTGTGCAATTTTTTTCGACAGACTTTCATGTTCCTGGCTCTTTCTTTTTTTAAAACATTTTTTTCCTTCGAGATTGATTTGATTATTGGCAAATCAAAAATTCGAAGGTTTTTCGAAACGAATATAGTTACCTCTCTCTCTCTCTCTATATATATATATATATATATATATATATATACAGTGTAACCCGAATATAAGAGAGTTGTCCGGACCGGAGAAGAAGTCTCTTATATCCGGTTTTCTCTTATATCCGGGTTTGGTCTATTTTGTTTAGGTAAGTATGGGAACCATTTGGGACCAGAGAAAATCTCTCTTATATCCGGTTTCTCTTATATCCGGGTCTCTTATATCCGGGTTACACTGTATATATATATATATATATATATATATATATATATATCCCATCAACTGTTCATATGCACAAGCCAAGAAAATTTGGAAATCAATTGTGACGGATAAAGGATGAAGAAATATGTTGTGGAGAAAAGTTACAGGACATATAGGATAAGTAGGAAAGTTAGAGAAAAACGAAAAGAAAACTGGTGATGGGATGGAAATTTAAAGCCGAAAAATATTTCGGATCATAGGATGTTGCTTTCACTACCTGGTGTTACAAAGGGACCCCCCCCATTTAAGTACTGATCGGATTCAAAACACTAAGTCCGTTCCTGTCGTCATAGCGTATTATACTTTCTCAATAGTAACTAAATGACAAACTATACAGTGACAGTTTTTTTGTTATTTTTTAAATCAGCTGTATCGAGTTTTCTCTATTCAAGGAAGTAACATTTTCACTGATTCAAAAAAGTACCTAGCAACTATTATAGTATAAATGAAATACTTGGTGCAATGTTATAGCATTGACTTCAATAATTACATTATTATATGACGTTCTTCACCTTGGTTCTCAAACTAGAATTAGGTGTGCGGGAAGCCTTTCATAAGCACTTCAAATCTGTAGGTTAAGTAGATACTGTAACGCTATCATTAAAGTCAAACAGTCAAAGTCTTGTACCTACCCCAAACAGCTTTCATTAGATTAAATGTGTCGGAGTTAGCTCCTCCTTAATTCCCAAATTGTCACTTGGGGGTCATTCTCTCTATACTATAAATACTGGGCGACTTCTCGCCTCGTTCTCTTTTTCATTTCTTCATTTCAGCGGCTACAATGTAAGCTCTCTTAGAAGATCCGCGTCTTCCCATTTGTGGGAGACGCCATGAATATTATACACACATACACGTACGTACGAACATTCACCAAAGAAGACACATATAAATGTCATTGTGTATGTCTATTGTAAAATTGTTTTGTTTAATACATATATTTGTTTGTATATATATATATATCGGTTTTGTTTGTCTTCTCTTCATCTTCGGTTGGACACAACTGGAGTCCGGCCATTTTCTTGTAGTTGGAACTTTTAATATTCTACCAGGAGTTACACGCGTGTTTCTAATACAACAACACGCAATCACACAGAGTCCTCTACATATGTTTTTAGACAACACTTGTCCTCTACACAACGCAGCACCAAGAATGTAGACTAAATGGAGAGATCAGCCGTTCTTTTTGAAGTCATCGAAAAGAAGCCAATTAAAGGGACTAGAAAAGAAAAAAAAAAACTGCAACAAAATAAAAAAAAATGGAACAGTAAAATGCATATAACTAAGAGAAAAAAAACTAGTAATGAATGCACTCAGCTTAACACATTATTTTGCTCTAAACAGAACCGTATTCCATTACAAGACCTGGCGAAAATTGGATGTACTGTTGAAAGTGTGTACATGTTGAGTGCATTCCAAAAAACAGGAAATTCTTTGTCATAACTATATATCTGATGGTACTAAATTTGGCTATTAATTGTCCAGCATAAGGAATCAATAATTTTTTCTTTGAAAGCTAAGATATTGGTATGTTTTGTTATATATTTTTCATTTCATTGGTCTAAATATATTAATAAAATTCCGTTTAGTGTCATTATTCTTTTGTTCTTATATCAATCCCATCTGCACGTAATAGCAAAATAACCATCGTGCCCTCTCAGACTATATTAACTTACATCACTCATGTGGTACGTTGGTACTCATTTCCCGAATGTTTAAGTGATTATAAATAGTTTAAGATTTAAATGACCCAGTCAAAGAAAGTCATTTTTCTAGAGTAACGTTTCGTCGTGTTTTTGTTTGAAGGAATTATCGTCAGAGGAAATTACAGCTATAGGTAACATGATTAAAATAGAACCCGATCTCCTAAAAGATTTAATTGATCTTAGGAGACAATATTTGTCTATATTTCTGAGATGAGATATTGTAAATATTTATAATATTTACATTGGGAAATAACTGAAACTAAGATATCTAGAAAAGGCATGGCACGTGGAACTAGAACAATCCACATAAAATATAAGGTTCGGTTCGAAATTCCAACCTATATTATCTGAAGAAGTCCGGAGCGTACAACCGCAGAAATGTCGTGAATATAACAATAATATAACAATAAAGATGAGGACAGTCGTCCGAATAATGTAAATAGTTAAGAAGAATGCAAATGTTTTATTAGTAAAACAACAATCTTGAAATATATCCTTAATGAATAATTTGTCTCTTCAAAATAGTTTAAACGCTACCCAACGATGTTTGAGATTTTCACTCTTACGTATTTATATAGAAAGTTATAGATGCATACAATCAACAACAAAAAAAAAAAATGTCAAGGCGAGCTATTTTCTGTTATTGTGAGTCGTCAAGCTGAAAGAAACGCCATAATTCCAAATCTTTCTTCTCTCGATAGACTGGTCGTACTTATAAGATTTGTTTAACGAATTATTCGCATTTTTTACAGTTCGAATAATTTCCGCATCTTTGTTGTTTATTATCATAAATATCCGTTCATTGTAGTCACCGAACTTATTCAGGTGTTCGTCAAACAGCCAGTTTCGAATTGAATTATTTATTTAATCTCTTAGTGTATATATTTTTCATTCTACCATCCATGTTTAAGGATATATATTTTATAATTTAGCACTGTTCAGTTTTAATTAAATGAAAATTTTTTGCATCTTTCTTTAACTCCTGCTTGTAATATTTCTGATTAAATAACTTATTAACTATTTCAAGTCAAAAGTATTCACCACTTATCTTCATAATCATCACTTCCTACCAAGTTTGTTTTCATTCATATCACACATCTCATTAATCACAAGCATTTTAATAATAATCCTCTAACAAGTGTTTCTCGAGCATTTTATCGAGTGAATAACTGTATAGACATAAGAATAGGCATGAAGGGTTATTCGACCATTTCTTGCTTGTTTTCATGGCTGGTCATTCGACTGGGCTGAGAAATTTTCAGTAATCTTTGAATTCTTGGTGAGTTACCGTTTTTTTTTTAAATGGGAAAAACGTCCAAGAAAATAAAATAACCTTATAATTTAGACATTGCAGAACACTCTTGATTTTGATTGGTAAAAGGTATGAAGAACTATGATGCTTTAAGGATGTCTAGCAGACACTGATATGCTGTCATATAAGAATTTGATAGATATTTATAAAACAATGTAGCAAATAAACACAATAGCAACAATTAGAGACGGAAAAACAAGAGTAGAAACCAAATTAAAATCACGTGATCAATACTTCCTGAATATCACGCCAAGGTTAAAAGAGTTGTTGTAAAAAACGTTTCAAAGTCAAATCTTGGCATGAGTAAATATCTTCTCGAAAGTTGAAATTGAGAACTGGCTATTCTATGATTTTTACATTATTTACATTATTCGGACTATTCTCCTCATCTTTGTCGCCATATTTATCACAACGTTTCGGCCGTTGTACGCTCCGGCCTTCTTCAGGTGGTTGGAATTTCGAACTGAACCCTTTATTTCGCTCACTGGGGGAGACTGTTCTAGTTCCACGTGCCATGTTTGATGGATGTCAGTTATCAGTTATCTCCTGCTAATTTCCCTCTGAAAATTTTCTTAACCGGGTATTGAACTCACACTCTTTGGGTCCTGTCACTGGATCAACGCCTTTATACACTGTGCCATGTGTCCTTGAGGACATCTGGGTATGGATTTCTGGGTATTATAAGCCTAATGTCTTCAGCAACCATAATAACCGAATAATGTAAATAATGTACATAATACCTCGTCTCAGAAATATAGACAGTCTATGATTTTTGTACAATAATGTTTACCCTATTCAATGCCCAAGCGCCACTCGCGATAGACGTTTACAAAGTTAGAGGTAACAGGCTCATTTTATGACGATATATGTGGAAGATAGCGGTTAACCATAGACTTGAACTGTAGTGACTGCAGAAACATCCTTTTAGGATTCCGGTTCCAAAATGTAGCGGTTCGTAGGAAGAAGTGGAACTTACATCTCACCAGAGGAATACGAAGGGAATGTGGGTGGATCGCTACAATGGGCGTGGCATGGCGAGTTTTAGCCATGAAGACCAGAACTTCCGGAACTTAGGAATTGTAGGGTGGAAATAATTCACCGGCAGTAATAACTGGCAGGAAATAATGTTTAAGTATAAAGGTAATAGAGAAAAATATAATGCTATATTCGTCCAGATGAGAGGAAGTCATAGGAAAGACGGAATTATTTCTGGTTGACTTCTCTACGGCATCGAATTAAGAATGTCCTTTCTTTTAGTCAGGCTGGCGTATAACACGACAGAATCCAGTCTTACACATGATCCAAACAGGAGGTGGGCTTAAAGAAAAGAAATGGAATGGTGAAGCTGGAATGGAACTTGAAAATGAAGAAACGATCCAATTAAATCATTTGTATTTTACCCAAACTGCTAACTCTCTCTCCCTCGCTCTTCCTCTCTCTCTTTGTCTCTGTCTCTCTCTCTCTCTCTCTCTCTCTATATATATATATATATATATATATATATATATATATGTCTGTGTGTCTTTATGTTTGTTTATTATTGGATTAGACTATCTAGGTATCAAACTATCTCTGGTCACATCTATCTATCTATCTATCTATCTATCTATCTATATATATATATATATATATATATATATATATATATGTGTGTGTATGTGTTTTTGTGTCTTTGCGTCTCTTTATTATTGGACTATCTATCTATCTATCTATCTCTGTTCACATCTGTCTATCTAGCTATTTCTGTTCACATCTATATCTATCTCTGTTCACATCTATCTATCTAGCTATTTCTGTTCACATCTATCTATCTATCTATCTTTGTTCACATCTATCTATCTAGCTATTTCTGTTCACATCTATCTATCTATCTATCTATCTATCTATCTATCTATCTCTGTTCACATCTATCTATCTAGCTATTTCTGTTCATATCTATCTATCTATCTCTGTTCATATCTATCTATCTATCTATCTATCTATCTATCTATCTATCTATCTATCTCTGTTCACATCTATCTATCTATCTATTTCTGTTCACATCTATCTATCTATCTATCTATCTATCTATCTCTGTTCACATCTATCTATCTAGCTATTTCTGTTCACTTCTATCTATCTATCTATCTCTGTTCACATCTATCTATCTAGCTATTTCTGTTCATATCTATCTATCTATCTATCTATCTATCTATCTATCTATCTATCTATCTATCTCATTCTGTTCATCTATCTATCTATCTATCTATCTATCTATCTATCTATCTATCTCTGTTCACATCTATCTAGCTATTTCTGTTCATATCTATCTATCTATCTATCTATCTATCTATCTATCTATCTATATATCTATCTATCTCAGCCTATTTATCTATCTCAGTCTGTTTATCTATCTATCTATCTATCTATCTATATATATATATATATATATATATTTCTGTTCACATCTATCTATCTGTCTTTAGAAAGTTGAAACGTTCTACTTTCAGTAGCCTGTGTGCCTATGTCTTATTACCGACAACATGCTATCTCTTCGAAAGTCATCTCTTGATTCTGGAAATGACGCGAATTCCTTTCCAGTTATTATTCTGTTCGTGTCGCAGTTGATAATTTGGGTTTCTATTAGACAACATTAGTTTCTGCCACTGCCTGAGGGCCGACATTATCTTTGTTGGAGTTATGTGGAGCGTACTGTAAAGATTCCATCTCATTGGAGACAGAAATATCCTTCAGCAGCCAAGAAGAATTGACATTTACTTATCCACCCCTATTCAGATTCAGTGTTTGGACATCCATCACATCCTGGTGAGCAAATTATAGAGTACTTTATAGATTGCATCACTTTAAACCAGCAAACATTTTGTTCTTCATTCGTTTACCCTTGACACTTAACAGAAAATCTTAAGCTTCAAGCAAATCGCTACACCAGGGCGAAGAGTCCGCTTCAGTTTCGACAAACAAACCGAAATCCTAAAGTCGCAATTAATATCCAAATGTCATTGCATCAAAAGGAAGCTTTAAGAATCAAGTTACATCTTAAGGTTTTCGTAATGTGAATTAAGATCATAAGTCATTTGTATACGATATAAAACATTGTGCGGAAGGTGAATCATATTTGGTTGGTGGAATGATTAATTTGTTCTTAGACATTCAGCATATCAATTTTCCCGTTGTCAAGGTAGTTTCCCTAGATTTCCATAATATTAAGACACTTTTCAGGTCCGTCCTGGATATAAAAGTTGCTTTTTTTTCTTGTTCATCACGCTCACATTTAGTCTTCCTCACTGAATCGAGCAGTCAGTTTCAATGTCAGCGATTTTAGGTTTCTTTTCCAGGACACTCTGCGGTTTCTGATTCTACTTTTTTTTTCTAGAGATTATTATTATTATTATTTTCTTTGATTTCTGGCGTTTACACATTTCTTTCCGGGTCCCGCCCAGGTACCTAAGGTTAGAAATGGCATCATGACACTTTCCACTGACAAAAAAAAAAAATTACATAGATAAAGCCCTTCGTAAAGTGTGGGCTGTACTTGTCAGAACAATTTTTTGTACCTCCTTGAGGCATGGACTTCCAGGAGTCCCTTCAATTAGTCTACTGCAATCTTTTCCAACCAGTCCTAGGGCTTCAACTACAACAGGGATTGTTGATGTTCCCATATGCCACATTTTCGAGATTTCTATTTCAAGGTCCTTGTATTTTGACAGCTTTTTGAATATCTTCAATGATACATTGCAGTCAGCAGGGGCTGCCATATCAATAAGGAGGCATCGTTTTTGTTTGTGGTCTTTAATAGCAATTATTATTATTATTATTATTCAATTTCTGCTTTGCTCACACTACTTATCTTGTCTGCGGAAAGACCTAAGACAGGTAGTGGTTTGTTGTTACGGCTGCATTTCATTATTTGTTTTTCTAACTCCCATAAAATCACTAGCGTTAGAGGAAGAGAATTATTCTTAGTGTGTGGGCTATACTTATGAAGACAACTTTTTGTATTTCTCTTAACATGGCATTTCCAGGGAATTTTTCCTCTGTGTTGTTGTGTTCCTTTTTTATCATTCCAAGCGCACCTACTATGACTAGTACTATTCTTGTTTTCAATTTCCTCATTTTTTTCTATTTCGATTTGTACTATTATTATTGTTGTTGTTGTTTTTGTTGTTGTTTTTTGTTGTCGTTGTTGTTGTAGGCATCTCAGCCCAGATTATGTAAGAATGCACTTTGCACTTTGTGCCCTTCAGAGAAGTCAGGTGCAGGATTGGACCTCACAGATGACCTTTTGACTGCCAAGTGGAGATCCACATATGATAAAAAATTGCCACAGTCCTTCCAGTCTTTTTGCATTGATGATCGCTCCCATTACTCAAATAATTATTGACATGACAACTTCAGTTTTATGCCAAAGCCTTAAGTATTGTTTCTTATTTTCTAAATTAAGACTTTTTATTCTAGCAATGTCGTTTGGTTCTGCCAATGTTGTATTTACAACAGGAAACGCAAATAACCAATTAACATAGAATGAAACCTTTTTTTAATTATATATATTTCTTTATTTTAAACATTTTTGTTTATTTCGGTTGAAAATAAAACCTTTAAAGGATTAAATCGCCGAGTCTGATCCATTTTAAAGGGATGGAATGTTCATAATTCTGGATGTATGGATTGTCGAACTGTTTTGGGCGCAAAATACCAACTAGTGAGCCGAATTAAAAATCCATTCTAGTCTGTACTAGATGCAGATCGGAAAGACATGATTCTATCTGTTTTCATCCCCCTTACCAGTGAATTAAAGAGCAGGATAGATTGGGACAAGCTAAACATGACTGGAATTAGGTCTAGAAAGAGAACTCTGAATTCAGAGCCTTGTAGAAAATACGTTAGACAAATCTGCCACAATAAACAAGAATTCTGACAATTTACAAATAATATTGAAAAGAAATTCGTCAAGTGACATTATGGCATACGCCCTGAGTTGAAGCTGCATTTTCAAAAATTGAATAATTCTAAGTGTAGTGAAATAAACAAGAAACTCCTGTAAATATTCATACACTAAGTGGTACAGTATGTACACACACACACACACACACGCGCGCGCGCACACACACACATATATATATATATATATATATATATGAATAAGAAGATAGAAAGACAATCTATTTTCAGCCGACCCCGTTCGTCCCTTGAGACACTTTATAAAGGCAAATATACTAAACGTGCGACATTTACCGTGATAAAGTCCCCCAAAGGGAAGGAACGCGTCGCCTCAGAATAGTTTTCCCGCTTGTCTTTTTCAGTCATCCTTTACAGATAAACTATATCTGAAAAAATTACACATATATATATATATATATATATATATATATATATATATATACATTTTTGCCAGTTTATGACTGGAGTGGATTAATTCAAGGAGGAAATAAATCGAGAGAGAGATCAATGTAGACTACAGAGCATTATAATGATAATAAGAAGACGGTGACTTTAATTATCCATTTCATTTATAATTTTTATTTCGTGAACAGAGATGTTCATCCTATGAAGCCGTTCTAATGAGCTAAACATCCCGGGTCGGCTGAAAATAGATTTTCCTCCTACCTTCTTATTCATATATATATATATATATATATATATATATATATATATATATATATATATATTTATTTGGATTGATGTGAGTCTGTCACTCTATTTGCGATCGTCAGGCAAACTGATTAATTTCAAATTTTGGTTTTATATATGGTTGCGTATATTGGTGTTTTCATGGAGATAGGAGGAACGTCACTAACGACATTTTTTCCTCCCACTTCAATGAAAACACCGATATACGCAACCACATATAAAGCCAAAATTTAAAAATTAAATAGTTTTTTCTGACGATCATATATATATATTTTATATTTATATACATACATTTTATATATATATATATATATATATATATATATATATATATATATATATATGTGTGTGTTTGTGTGTGTGTGTATATATACAGGCTGTGCATAAAGTTCATGTGCCCTTTAAAATTTATAACTTTATTTGTGTTTGCGATAGATATAATCTGTAAAAAATGTTATAAAGTTTAATGTACCTAGTTTTAAGTATAGTTATTGAATAATTCTTTACCACAAAATTTGCAACAATTTTTACATAAGTAAAAAAATATTTTCTTTTTTCCAGAATCAATTTGATCCATGGCTTCAACTGAGGAAAAAGTAAACTGTGTCCTGTGGTTGGCTGAACTGAAATCTACTGTTGCTGTACAAAGAAAGTTTAGAATTGAATACAATAAAGAATCAACTCATAGGAAAACCTTTGCTAAAAGAATGAAAAAATTTAAAGAGACAGGTTCCGTTCATGATAAGGCACGGTCTGGAAGGCCATGTATCAGCGACGAAATTGTTGCATCCATAGAAAGATCCTTTACAGCAAGTCCAAGAAAGTCTGTAAGACGTGCATCATTAGAGCTCAAGCTCCCAAAATCTAGTGTGCGTAAGATTGCGCGGGCAAAACTTCACATGAAAGCTTACAAAATTCAATTACATCAACAGTTGTTAGAAGAGGATTATTATGCACGGCTAACTTTCTGTCATCAGTTCAATGAAAAATTTGGCAATGATGATGCATCTGTGAGTAGTTTACTGTTCTCTGATGAAGCAACATTTCACATTAATGACAAGGTCAACAAGCATAATTGCCGAATTTGGGGAACTGAAAACCCAAATTAAACTGTTGAAAATGAAAGGGACAGTCTTAAAGTTAATGTGTGGTGTCCTTTGGGAAAAAATCGGATCATATGCCATATTTTTTCAATATCATGTTATTAACAATGACAACTATTAAGATATGCTTCAGAATTACTTTATTCCGCAACTTGAACAATTAAACTTGATAGATAATCCAGTGTTTCAACAAGATGGAGCTTCTTGTCACTTTGCTCTGCGTGTTAGAGAGTTTCTAAATCAGGAATTTCCTAACAGATGAACCGGAAGATGTGGACCATTTTATTGGCCTCCGCGTTCGCCAGATTTGACGCCATTAGATTTTTTATGGGGACATGTGAAAAAATTTCTGTATGCAATCAAACCTAGTTCATTAGAAGATTTGAAATTTAAAATAACTAATGTGATTTCAGACATTCCTGTAAATCAGTTGGCAAATGTTTTCCGTGAACTGCAAAATCGTATTACCCTTTGTATTACTAATGATGGAGGACATGTGGAAACTTTAATAAAATTTCAATAAAACTTTAAAAAATATAGATTTACTTCTTTCTAATCATTTTTACAAATTATTTCTATTGCAAATACAAATAAAGTTATAAATGTTTCAAAGTGCACACGAACTCTATGGACACCCTGTATATTCTCGGTGTGTGTCTGTGTCTGTGTGTTCACGTAATAAAATTATAAACAAAATGCATAATTAAATTCTCTGTCTTCTTATTTTCATTATCATATATATATATATATATATATATATATATATATATATATATATATATATATATATATATAAATTCATACAAAAAATTAATAAAGTTAATGATATAAAATGGTGAAATCCTTCGCTAACAAAATTTTAAAGGTAAATTTTAAAACCTACAAATCACTCGATCAATGTTATGATCCTTATTTTTTTTAAAATTATAAGCTGTATAAGGTCTTTCTTAAATACGCAAGTACTTTCGACTGTACATTTATTCATCTTCAGGCATGAAAATTATTTTGTTTTTGGTAAAATTCAGATAGCATCCAAGACGAAAAAATATAATGCGAATCTAAATATGATTTTTTTTGACACTGGACTCTCCCGTCGGTTTCGACGTATGAGGATGTGACAAATTAACCAATTGATTCATTTATGAAATTTTGTGCGATAATCTTAAGTGGCATTTAAGACCCGTAAGTGATTTACAAATGAGGCCACATATGGGACAAGAATGAGGATTGTGAGATGAGATCACTGTTAAATTAGCTGACCTTTTAGATATTGCTTCTGGAAGACGATTCAGATTAGCAGATTAAAAACTCAGCATGACGGTGCTCTTTGCCACGCATCACGTACCACAAATTTTTAGAAGACTGACCATCTGTAAAATCTTGATATCAATATGATTCAACCACTGTGGTATATAAAAAATTGTCTCAGTGTTTCTCGGGTAGTTCTTTCGAACAAGCTTGCAGCGTCTGGGCCCAAGAATTACTTTCTCACCCACTAGACATATCAAAAAAAAAAGCTGGGATAAAATAAAATGCGAGGCCAATTTTACTAATCTGAGGCTCTCTCTGGATCAGCATCGCCTGTCTACTATATCTGCTTCACAACCGAGTAGTGGTGCCTGGCTCAACGCAGTTCCCTCTTCATCTACCTTCTAGATGATGAGTGCACTCAAGTCTGTGTCGGGATCCGTCTTGGACTCAAATTATGTGAGCGTCATAGATGCAGATGTGAAGCCTCCATCGATGAGTTTGGTTTGCATCCTCTCTCCTGCCGTCGTAGTGCCGGCCGCTTTCCACGGCATGCTGCCATTAACGACATCATCAAAAGAGGTTTGGATGCAGCTGGGTTCCCTTCCTAAATCGAACCCGTAGGCTTCGACCGCGGTGATGGAAAGCGGTCGGATGGCATTACTATTTTCCCTTTTAAAATGGGGAAGTCGTTGATTTGGGATTCGACCTGTGCGGATACATTTTCGGTCGGTGATTTGATCATTTCCGCGATTGAGCCAGGATCCGTCGCCCGGGACGCAGAGATGAAAAAAATTGTTAAATATTCTTTTCTTGCTGATAGATTTTTTTTTAACTCCTGTGGCAGTGGAGACTTCAGGGGTTATTGGCCCTCGTTCGATGGCGTTCCTTCGGAGGATTGGCGCGATTGCGTCTCGATTAAGTGATGAGCCTCGCGAAACGGAGTGGCTCTTACAGCGTGTCTCACTGGCCATGGTTCGAGGTAATGCTTTCTCCATCATTGCGGCTGGCAGAAGTTAGAAAAAATTGTTTATTGTTACGTTGTCCTGGAATTGTCATCAGTGTCAACTCAACTTGCTTTTTTTCAATAAAAATTATATATCGTTATCCCATATATATATATATATATATATATATATATATATATATATATATATATAAATAAAGTAATTCATCGAGTCTAGAAAAACCTCAACAGAATGCAGAAAGCACTGGACGGCCGTTTCGTCCTATATTTGGGACTTCTGGACTCGAGGAATTATAATTATCTCAAATCCTCCTTAATTCCTATCATTTTAATATATATATATATATATATATATGTGTGTGTGTGTGTGTGTGTGTGTGTGTGTGTGTGTGTGTGTGAAAATAGTTCAAACCAAAAATCTGATGATACATCAGATTTTTTGGTTTAACTATTAACTAACTAAACAACATACAATATAATAACTTATTTAATCCATAGCCCACTCATCAGATTCATGGTTTGAATAATTAACTAAAAACATGCATACAATATAACACCCTTCATAATCCATAGCCGAAATAAATAGTTTAAATACCCTAAAAAAAGATAACCCTTTATGAAGTCGTCAAAAAACAAACGTTACGACAGTTTTTTTATATGCACAAATCCCTTTCATAAAAACATAAAATAAAAAAATAAATAAATCTCCATCTCCATAGACATGCAAACAAGACGAGGCTTAATACATCTTCCGTTTCAAATTTAGACACCCCCACCTTTCCCTGACTTGACATCTACGAAAGTAACTCTATACTGATACTTATTATTAATACCCAACACCCGCCTACCCAACTTAAACAATTCGCCCTAGCTGTTACCATGGAAATTTTGATTTCAATCATTAAAACACGTAAATTTCAGATATACGTTATTCAAAAAAAAATTCGCTTGAAGATGGAACAGAGCTTATTTTAACTCAATTTAATTTAAATAATTATATTGAAGTTTTCGGCTCATGTTTTGAAACATGGGACTTCTTATGTCGCGATTTGGAATCATATTTTTAAATAAATAATTATATATATATATATATATATATATATATATATAAAAGTGAACATAAAGTCAACACTTAGAGGCGACAGTCTGTTTCATGCTATATGCAATCGTGCAATCGATTCATATAACTGACGATTGCATATTTATGTTTTTACTACACTCTCTATCTCTGATATTGCGCACTTTATCCCATAAATATAGCACCTTAAGACTATATTTCTTTATATATATATATATATATATATATATATATATATATAAATATAATTTTATACCAAGCAGGATGTCCTGGCTTAACACATTCTGACTTTTTTTCTTTGGGGGTTCGTTAAAGGAGCATGTCTACTATACCAAGCCAAGATTTTAGAAGAACTTGAGCGGACAGGCCAAGAACCAGAGTTCCAGGTGAAATTATGGAATTAACACATTAATTCCATTTATATTTTACGCGCGCGCGAGTTTCCTCCCTTCGTTTCACACTCGTGCGTGTGTGCGCGCGGTTTTTCACCCCCTACCTTTCACTCACAGCTAAACATAGCAGTGACCTACTTTGAGCTCCTACTGATGAACTCATAACAGATTTTGAATTTTTTCCCGCGCGTTTTTCGGCGTCTCAAAACTGCTAGCATTTGCGGCAGTTGCCTCTCGACTTTCGACCCGACTAGATGGGCAACTCATTTATTCCGTGCCCTTAACCCATATGCGGGCCGGAATATCTTATTTCGACAATGGCGACTTCACACTCTACCAAGACTTCTCGTCTTGAAGCTAATCACAGGTCAGACCATCTCCGTTTTCTACCAGAAGACGTTTTAGAGACACACGACACGGTCGTGAGCAAAACTTCGTATTCAACTAATGGCTCATTTTTATCCCTCGTCAGTGAACCAATAAATACAGACAGGGATATCCTACCGACGAACAACTTGCTAATCGCAGGTCAGACCTTCTCCGTTTTCTACCAGAAGACGTCAGAGACACGACACAGTCGTCGACAGAAACTTCGTATTCAACTAATAATGGCTTATTTTTATCCCTCGTCAGCGAACCAATAAATACAGACAGGGATATCCTACTGACGAACAACTTGCTAATCGCAGATCAGACCTTCTCCGTTTTCGACCAGAAGACGTCAGAGACACGACACAGTCGTCGGCAGAAACTTCGTATTCAACAGGTAACCAATAAAAACACCAAATAATTAATTCTTCGGCCCTTGTGACTCGTCATTCAAAGTCCTTCTCCGAGACGATGCAGAACATACAAAACAATCCGTCGTCCACTTTGGGTCTCGTCAGAAATCTGTTTTGAACCAGTACAAAAAAAAGGGAAAAAAAATATGTACATAACATTCACTCACATTACCTAAAAACTCGCAGTGAGTATTTTTCCCTGTATGAATATTATCATGTACATTGACTTACTGGAACCTTTCTTCTTCAAGAACCTTTCCCGCCTTTAGCCATCTTGTTTTCTACTTTTGGCGCGGAACATATTCATTGATCCCTACTACGGGAGAAGTTACTTGTTTTTTTCCTGCATTTAATAAAAATTACTCTTGTTTGAATCCAGTCTTGTCCTGTCATTCTGAGTCGGCTATCTTAATATATTTTATTTTATGCACTTGTTGATTGACCCCTTTCCTCTCACTGTTCATTCACGCACATATTTATTTTTTTTACATTGCTTGTAGACTCGGTAGTTTAGTGTGGTGTCTGGCACAAGGCCACTTAGTAATAAACCAGCACTGCACGCTGCCGGGTCTGCAACAAAATCAACGCGATTCCTGGGCAGTTCGAGAAGCTGGTAGCGAAATGTTGTGCCAATATCGAATTTTAAATAAAGTCTCATGCTAAAAGCTTTCCTGTCATATCTATGTCTTGTAAAAAAATATAGTTAATAAATAAATTATAAGTATCTGAAATGGTGAGTTATTTTTCAATCAGCCTTTATGTAAAATGTATATGTTGAATTGTTTTGTTGAATATAACAGCTAGGGAATATTTAATGGTTTTTTATTTATTTTTTTCTACTTTTACATTTTTCGGATTCATGGTGTAATGGAGTTTGAAAATTATCCTTATTTTTATGTTCTTTCAACTCTATCAGACATTTGTTTAGCCGTTTTCAAGGTTTTTGTCATTGGGTGTTGGTAATTTCTTTCCATGGTTGTCTGTTTAAAATATAGTTGTGTGATCCTAATTGAATGATAGTAGCGTTTATTTTGAGCTCCTCGGAAGGAACATATCTGGAATTCGAGTTGGCATCTCTGTATAAAAGTCAAAGAACTTTAACACATAATTTCCGTTGCTAAATAAGATGAGATTAATACTTTCTTCCCGATATTTTATGAAGAGGGCTTCTCTGACAGCAAAATGTTTCGCTAATGGATTCATGAAAGATGATCGTATTATCAACCAGAATTTCCCTAACGGATTCTCATATATGGTGGGTGGGTTTTTGAAACATGGTAATTCCTGTGTAGCGAACAAAACATATTCTAAATCAGTTAATTTATAATATTTATGCTCTGTAAATTTACATTGATCACTGTTTTGTAAAAATAAAAATATCAATAAGAACACCGGATTATATATCTTACTGCTTTTTTTTCTTTTATATATATATATATATATATATATATATATATATATATATATATATATATATATATATATATATATATTCCGCTTGTATATACATTTTTCTAAAAATAATAACCAAAATCAGGGGTGCGTATTATGCAAAGCTACAAAATCTCTAAAATTTGCTGTAAAATATATAAGAAATATCATAAAACTAAATTAGAATAATATAATTCTATGTTTAAAACTATTTTTTAATAAACATAAGAAATGCTGACCGTAATGAAATTGGAGAGTTACAATTTATAGGGTTAGATTGTCAAACAAGGGGTGCGGATTATGCGCGAGTACAAACATTTTCCCACACTTTCAGCACAATTTTAGGCGCTTGTATTATAGATAAAGGCGTATTATACATAGGGAATTACGGTATATATATAAGAACTTGGCCCAGGCTGACTGTTGTTCCTGTTCAGGAAAGCAATATAAAAATCAATTTAAGCACAAGCATTTGCAGCTTTAGTCTCCTCTGCACTCTACATAGACGAGAACCTCCCTCAATAATATTTAGCTTTTAATCAATTGAAAAACAAATGTTTTACCACTGAAGCAAAACACAAATTCAGTTAAATTATAGACAAAAATATTTAATTCATTCAATTGTCTTCCATATTATAGATTAAAAAAACGTATTGAGCTACATTACTAGTAGTGTTCATTGGTCTTTAAAGAATTTATCGATTGTAGCGTGACATCGTCTTTTTTCAGTGACTGTATTTAAAAAAAAATGTCAGCGCATGTTTGTATGTAAAGTTGGAATTAATTTTTCTTCATTACAAAGTTATGCAAAATAACGTTGCAGGCTAACTGTTCCACTTCTTTCTGGTTAGCCAAAATAGTTGATTGACTTTGGAATTGGGTAAATAATAAATGATTTACACCAGTCCCATCTGATACGCTTCAGATCTTGCTTTGCTGAAATTAAAGTTTTCAGTTTGAAATGGTCAATCATAATATGATCACTGATCATTATATTCTTGTTCATGAGACAATTAAACGAAGAGAATTATTAAAAATGGACTTGAGTTGATCTCGGTTTTTCAAAGTATAGCTCAAATAGACGAACGTCAGTAGTGACCTGTGAGCCAGTGAAACAGAATATGTTATTAACAGTACAATGTGTAAATGTTTTGTGATGTCAACGAACACTCGTTGTCACTTTTGTAATGCTCGCTGTAGTAGAGACTTTGTAATTGCAGATACGCCGTTGAACAATACTGGTGCCAGGTGCCTTCGAATGATCTCGCACTAATAGTACTTGCTCAATAATACTCACTCGAACGTAACCACCGATTAGAGAAAGAATATAGTGAATAGAGTAGAGAATAGTGGCCCGTATAGTAATAGAGGACGGGGTAGAAATGCAGATTCGATTAGTTATAGAGGAAAGACTAGAAATAACAATCACATACTACCTCCTATATATGTGTTTCCTCTATGGACACGTGGTCTCCTTAATAAAATAATGGGATCACCTGTGTTTGTTCACTGGCGATCTATGTTCAAACTCACGTGTTGGCAGCGACACTTTATTCCTATATAACAAAATGGCTAATAGATCCATAGTTCGTCTAAAAATAAAAGCAAAAAGAAATCTTAGTTAAAATAACTGATCACTTCGGGATAAGCGCCTGTTTACATTCAACATTCAAAATCCTGGCCTAATCTTATCATTTTATCCCAAGGAAGGCGATAAAAGCCAATAATACGTAAAGGGTTACTAAGACTGAAAGAAACAAGGAGGAGAATAAAAGAACAGGACTCAAGGAGACAAAAGATAACAAATGTTTTTGCATTTAAAATTTTGATGACCGTTGTTAACGGGAAAACCAAAAGCCGAAATTTCCATAAGTGAGACGTCTTGTGTAATATACTCCTAACATAGAACTTAGAATAAAATTTAGTAATTTCAAGACTGAAATTATGAGACCTAGCTGCCAAACTAGTACTGTACTTAAATTTGTGAAATAAATGTACAAAAGAGGAAAAGCCCATGAAATTAATTATCGTTCAAATATTCATAGACAAGGCTACGTTACAGCGATGGGGATGTCACTTAAGCTGAGATGCCAGATCAGGAGAGATGATGTTGCAAACTGCAGATTCTTATTTGGCTTCTTTCAAGGATCTCTCTCTCTCTCTCTCTCTGTATATATATATATATATATATATATATATATATATATATATATATATATATATATGTGTGTGTGTGTGTCAGATGTACATGAATGAACGATACACTTATAAATGTACAAGATGAATTCTGGAGAGGCAAAATTGTCCAGCGCGATACACGAAATCAGAATCCCTGGCAGGAGACCTAGCAGTTGATTCAATATAATCGTGTTTCTCTTCATGTCAGTCGGAGAAGGAACAATGAGCTTGTGTCCTGGTGGTTAGCATTAGCAATGCTGATGAAAGACAAAAAGGTTCTATAAGATGATTAAAAGAGATTAGTTTAGCTTGGTAGACGTTCAAATTAGGAAAATCCATTTACAGACTTGTTAATAATAAATATTTAAGCGACCGTGGATGCATATATCGACATATACATACATACATACATACATACATACATATATATATATATATATATATATATATATATATATATATATATATATGTATGCATGCCAGGACGAGTCCGATACATCGTTATTAGCCGAATTTTTCCAGAAGTTTTTCACTGTATTAATTTAGTTACATTCATCACCAGTGTGTTAAGTGCAATGACAATGAAAGAATGAACTTTGAAAAATAAGCATGTATAAAAATATTAAGTAACAAAGAACTTCCATTTGGATCAAGGAAAACAGTTTTGGAATATTATGTAATATCTGTCCTTCCATATGAGAGCGAATGCGGGATAATTTCCTGACAGATGAAGAAGAGACTTGACCTAACAGTGATGCGCTTCTACAGATCGATGCTGAGAATACTATGGACGAAACACATCAACAACGACTAAGTTTTAAGGGAAATTGGAACACTTCTTGGACACAAAATCAGAAAAGACGGTTTGGAGAATTTGTTAATCGCAGGACATATTGAAGGCAAATGTGACAGAAGGAAATAGAGCGTTACAAACCTAACGATCCTGATTAAATGGATAACAAAAGATGGACTCGGAGAGATAGTAATGTCACATTCATTTCTGAAATCTGTAGATGATAGAAAGTTACGGATGGCCATAATCGTAGTATTCCTTAGGAGAAACGGCACATAGAAGATAATGTGTAAAATGCGTTTTTTATAATCGCACTGCAGATGTATTGAAGTACTTATGGGCATGCATTCTTTTCCATCCACAAATCAAAATTTGTTCGAACAGCCGACTTCTATCGTGCAAAGTTGGGCTTCGAACTGCATTCCCGGTGCACCGGGGCACGAAGGTCCCCATTCAGGTCAGCGATGAGAAAGCAAGAAGCAAAACTCATGCAACGCCTGGCTCTTTATTCTGATGTTATTCATTCCGGTTGATCGCAGACAAACTGTCGCTAGGGGAAATATCGGAAAACCTGGGACAGGAAACAGAGCAGATTTGAAAGCAGCCAGAAGCAGTCGTTTTGTCTGACCGATTATTCTGTTTTTATACAGGATCAAAAATCGCATCATCTGGCAATATGGAAGCTGACACCACCTTTGGAAAATGATTCTATCACCACCCGTGCAAGACACGTCTTTCATTGAATCCAGCAAGAAAATGGTCGAAGGCTAAACTTAAGAATATGATCGGTAAAGTGATGTTCAGCGTGCTCATTGGTGTGGAATGGACATGGAGGCTGCGCAAAGAGATTTGCTTCTATTGGCTAAGCACCGAATAATGGACGATAGATGGTTTGAGAGAGAGAGAGAGAGAGAGAGAGAGAGAGAGAGAGAGAGAGAGAAAAGAGGGGTCAAAATCAAGATAATTGTTTATTGGACATGTATGGTGGGGCCCGAAAGAGGTGGATAACCTTGTGCAGGAGCAAATGCGGTATTGAGAGATTACATCCGGTGAACTTAAAGGAAATGTTTTTCTTTGCAACAGGGCAGTTGCATAAAAATCAGGTACAGAATACAAGATAATTTATGTATGTTATCAATCGAACGATTGATAAATCGAATTTTCAGTGAAACATCTCGTAAAATGCTTTCTAAAACAAGTGGGACATTAATATTGCAAACACCTAAATATACGAAGGAAGCTTAACGTAGCGCCCAAATTAACAGGCATGTCTCGAACATCAATTTGTTAGTCTTTGGGATTAAATCATCATGGCTTGCCCTACTAAAAAGGCGTAGTGTCATTAAATTTACTAAATATGTTTTACTATTTACCACACTAAATTAGGCTTAACATATCTAATAAAACTAAAATTTAAAATTTCAAACAATCTTTTCTATCACTTCTTTTTTTAAAAATTTTTTGCATTTATTTCAGCACAAGCAAGGCAATAAAGCCACTAAATGATATGGTTTACTGAGTGTGGGAGAAATATGAAAATAAAACAAAAAATAATCACTAAAAGAACAGGAATTAAGAAATCAGATTGACATCGGATTTACATTTTTGAGATCGCAGGTGACTGGAAAGCAAGATATCGGAATAGAGTTCCACAAGCGAGAAGTGCGAGAGAAGAACGTGTTAGCATAGAACTTACGGTTACATGTAAACATTTCAACAGTAAAATAATGAGATTTTGCAGCTAATCTAGTACTGCGCGTGAATTTATAAGGTCTAGGTATCATAGGGGAAATTTTATCAGAAATTTTATTACCACGAGAATATTTGTAGAATATGCACAGGGAAGCTATATTATGGCGGTGGGAAAGTGACTAAAGCCGAGATACCAGGTCAAGACTGATAATGAAACAGTTTCTTCTTCAGATTTTATCAAGTATCTCCAAATACAGAGTGAAAACACCAAACGAAATGTAGCAACAATACTCAATGCATGGACGAATGGTAAATGTATTTATTCGTTTATTTATTCTTGCTAAAAGATGACATATGATCGTTTTAGAAATTATAGACAATAATCCCATCAAGGATATTAGAAGTAGTTTTATTTCTTTTATTTTTTCCCCAAATTCTCATTTTTTAAAAGATTTTATCCTGTTCGTTTTCAGCTTCCTCATAAAGGCAAAAAAAGCAAGACGCAATTCATAGACGAATAGAATACAACTGCCAAAGAGAGAGAGAGAGAGAGAGAGAGAGAGAAAAGGGAGGAAGAGAGAGTATACTTGAATATCCCCAATTATTAGATATATGATATAGAATACGCTATAACCGAAAAAAAACACCAATAAAAAACTTTTAACCTACAAAATTTGTCTGAAGATAGCAAGAGAACTGACCCGATAAATAAAAAAAAAAGTTTAAAATATATTACGACAGTCGATGAAGAAAAACAGATTTCAGGTGAGCTGTGATAATGGAGAAATGAGAGTGAGTGTTCAGGTATTGATGTAGATACATTTAAGTGTCTGTAACATAATCGTTAGAACAATGTTTATTTTACACAAACAAATCATTACTTCTTAATATTCTATATTCTTTAGATCGAACTTTATACGGTCAAAACCCAATGAAAATTTTGCCGCCTATATGGCTTTTTTTCATTTTCTTCATTCCGACCAGAGAGAATTCCAATTTACAATAACTCAAACCCATAACAACCGTCGGTTACTTGCAGAGCTTGTTTTTTTCTTAAGAGATCGGATGACGATAAACTAAAGGGTGGTCTGAAAGTCTTGTTACATCATACTCCACTTCCAAAATGTAGAAGCTCGCGTCAGCTGAAATAGAAAATTATGTTATGCAGGAGTGACAAGACTTTCGGGCCATACTGTACATCCAGATGCAAGGTTTGCTTTATTATTTTTTTTGTTTTACGGTACATCATGTTCAATAGATTATTTAATGCCGATAAAAGTTTTAGAATAAATTTGCTTGAATAGAATATGTATTCTTATTAACAAATTAAGTTGAGAAAGATCAGGTTTCATTGTAATTTTGTTAAGAGGGTCTATAAAAATTCTGGATTCATTGCGTGTTCTTAGTCATTTTGCTATAAATTTTATCGTTGGCAATTCTACTCTAAATAGGTATTGTTCGTAATTTTATATAAATGTGTATCTTTTGATGTAGACTTTCATTATGGCGATTCGTATATATCGATTTCACTTCAATAGAATCGCCCATTTCCTTCCGTGCAGGTAGATATCCGAGCCGAGGTTAGTCTTGCCCGGGATGACTACCGTACCAAAATCGAGTTAGTTTTCACTTAGCTTTTGCTTTGTTTAAATCAACCAACATGTTTTCGCCTAATAGCAAATAAACAAATGTGTATTAGGTTAAACTGAAGTTATTTTGTCTATATTTCTGAGATGAGGTAATATATACACTATTTACATAGATACCTCCACGAAATGTAAACAAAAAGAGCATAGCATGATGAAAAAGACGCCAAACTTGACGAAAACAAAATTTTATCGTCTAATGTTCATATTATTATTAAAGAGTAAAGATCAAAGTATTTTTGGGGTATTTTTTACATTTTTTAATCGTTCCTAGCACGTCCGAAATTTTCGTTAAAAATCTTGTTTTTTTTTTGTCAAAAATAAAAGAACAGATAATCAATCATTTTCAATCATTTTTTCCATTTTATAAAAAAAGATGAAAATCTCACTTTAACATTCTTTTAGAAATCAATTATCATTTTTTCAAAACTTATTCTAATAAAATCAGAAATTATAATGTTTATTTAAAATATTTTGAACCAAGCTTAACTTAGCTTCTGCGCCGAAAAAATGTAATTTGAAAATAAAACAAAGCAGGTCATAATCTTTCGCGTCACTTGACAGGTGATGAAAGACATTTTTATGACATTTTCATAACTTACGGGAGGATAATTCTTTCTACGGATGGAAGGAAGTGAAATTATTTAGATTTAAGTGAACAAATTATTTACCTCGTTACTTTTGAGGAAAACTTTCAGCGCTCTAATTTTCTAATTTTTTTTTGTACTTAGCTTTCACCTTTACGTTTACGATGCTTTATGGAAAATATATTATAAAGAAATTAAAAAATAAGTCTGTTAAGAGTGAGATTATATTTCATAAGAAAGGTATCTAATTAATTTATAGGTACCTTTCTTATGAAATTTGATCAGAAGTATACATAAAATACTATAATTTTATGTACATTCATTATATTTTACTGTGTTATTAGTATTTCCATTCATTTTATTATTAATTTTGATATTTCATTTACGGAAAAATGTCATAACTGAGATTAATATAAAAATAAGATCATATAAATTAAAGTTTAGCAGTAGTTAAATTTCATAAGATGATACTGATACTTGTAGGTACCCTTCTCAGTTGAAATTGAAAACTCAAATTAACTTCTCCATACGTGTTTCGCAAAAGTAAAGGCCTTAACAGCGGAGAACAATGCTGAACTCAAATAACGTAACTTAATTGCATTCTGTGTGGTCTTCCGTACTTTATAATTACCGCCTGATTATAAACACAAAATTACATTTCTTAATTACTGCGGACCTTCTATTTAGTCAAAATGATACAATTTTCAAAGCGCTAAAAATGATCTCTCTCATAAGGACACTTAGAAAAACCGATGTGGCTTTTAAATAATTTTATAAAAAAATTTTTAACAATTTAATGTAAAAATCTATTATAATTAAAGAAATAAGAAATAATTGTATTAAAAATTCAATTTTCATTGAAAATTTTTTTTGCTTTCAGAAAATATCGTCCATATTCATAAAAACAACGAAACGCATTTGAAATTAAATATCTTTGTTTTATTGAGTTTTGTATGTTGCAATTCAGAGCTGATTTTCATGTACAGCGGATCCAATTAAAAACAAAAAAAAACATGATTTGCATTCCTCAAAGCCTTGTGCTTTTAATTATTGTAATCACTAAACCCGATGTGATCGAATTTCTAGAGTTTTTCATAAAATTAGTTATGGGGGTGTTAATAAATATAAAAACAAATTTCTGCCATGACTTTAATAAAAAATATATATATATTTATAATAATTTCGATCATCTGTGAATAGTTTCTGGAAATTTCATTAACATCCAACAATTATTTTTATTTTTGCAAGATTTTCCAAATTAACATGTGTAATACAAAAAATACGTGCTAAAAATTGTCTATGTTATTTTACTAGTTCCGGTTGGTACAAAGAGAAGCAAGGTTTTTTTAAATCAAAATTTACAATGTTCTAAAAAGAAGGAAACATCTTAAAAAATAATTAAAAAAAAACTTTGGTTTTTCCTCTTCATAATAACATAAACATTTAGACGATAAAATTTTGTTTTCATAAAGTTTGGTGTCTTTTTCATCAGACTATGCTCTTTTTTTGCGATTTCGTAGAGGTATCTATATTTACATTATTCGGACTATTGTCCTCATCTTTTTCGCCATATTTATTACAACGTTTCGGCCGTTGTTCGCTCCGGCCTTCTTCAGGTAGTTGGAATGTCGAACTGAACGCTTTATTTCGCTCACTGGGGTAGACTTCTAGTTCCACGTGCCATGTTTTAATGGATGCCAGTTGTCAGTTATCTCCTGTTAATACCCCTCTCCAAGTTCTCCAACATGACAAAGCACACACAGCTATAAATAAACACGCAAGCATGCAGAAGCACACACGGCTATACAGAAATACACACACATCATACAAAAACACACACAGCTATACAAACAGACAAGCATGATAAAGCACACACAGCTATAAACAAATATACACGCATGCAGAAACACACACAACTATACCTAAATAGACACACACACATAATAAAAACACATACAACTACACATAAACACACATATATAGCTATAAACAAACATACATATATACAACAGTACACACGTAAAAGAACATACAAAATCACGCCCAAATATAAACAAAAACACATACGACGTATATTCTTTATTATTATAAAAGTTATTTTACTAGATGCAAGTTTGAGAAGGCATATGTGATTTTCTTTTATCAAATATTGAAATTAAGGTCTTCATAAATAATCATAGAAAGTATGTGGTTCTACAGAAGGATGGTGAGAATAACATGGATGAAACATGAAAACAACGAGGAAGTTTAAAGGAAAATGAAAGTGAAGAGGACACTTCAACTTCGAATTAGAGCGAAACTAGCATATATAGTAAGAGGAAAAATGTTGCTTGGAGTTCAAAGAATAAGAAGATGTGGAGAGGCATCATCTCAAATGCTTTGTAGGTGTACGGGACATAAAATCATAAAGTGCCTCGCCCAGTGTCAAGCTCGTGTTGTGCGTACAATTTTCGTCGGAAAAAAAGTCATAAAAATTCGAAATTACGTGCGTAATTTTCAATAGTGTTAGATTTCCTCGGCAGTATTCGGCCCAATTTCTTCGGCAAAAGTCGGCTTTATTAAGAGGTACCATTTAAGCTAAGATTATGAATCCTAGTTGATTTCACTTATGTGACACAGGACAAAATGGGGATTGCCGAAAGGTTATATCCACACAGAACGTAGAGTTTGAATCGGCTACAGTATTGTTGAATTGAGAGGTAACGAACTGGATTCACCAAGTCAGCTCTGACGTTTCATATAATTTGAACAAGAAAATGTGTAATATTTGAAAAAATTATCACGAACAAGTGATCGAAGTTCTTTTTTTTCTTCTTTAAACATTTATTCGTTTTAGCTACAGAAAAAAAATCATTTGTAAGAATGTTATAAACAAATACAATAGGCATTTTTCTAATTTTTGTTTTTCTTTCGCTGTTGATTTGAAAGCCTAATTCAGTTATTTTCGTTTAGAAATCAGCGGATTTTTCCTGCTTTGTAATGATAATTGATAGCCAGTAGAAAACATTCTCAAAAGGGGAATATGAATGCTTTATAGTTTATGGTGTTTTGCGCGTAGCCAAACACAAAAGATGGAGGGTTACAGATTCCCGTTCACAACATGGAGGCCAAACGTTGAAAGGTTGATTGGATGTTTCAACAAAATCTTTTTAATAGCGAATTCTCTGGCTTCACGGCAGTATGGAGAAACTATACAATAGAATTTTATGCATTTCAAGAGACAAGAGAACAGTGATTGATTCTTCTATTTTTTATTATATTCCACTTTAATACCACTACACAGTAGTACTATCGACAATGACATGAATATAAAAGTATCTTTCAGACTGAGTACTGATCCTTTTATATGAGGATCGATCAAAAAGTAATGCATGTTCTAATTTACATATTAGAAGAAATTTTGCTGTAAACGGTAAAGTGTCTATCAGGGAAAGGGAAATTAGGGAACTTACATATTCTCTTCCTGTTTATAATCTTCATTCAAAATTGCTTTCCGTCTAGAAACATATAGAAAGCAAAGATATACCAAAGGATTTATGTTTTTGTAAGCAGAAAATACTGGAGACATTCGCAGAAGACTAATGAATCACAACAAAAATGCTGCTCGTAGTGTAAGAATAGTAAGTGCTTATCTAAATAGTGACAGACACCCCGGTAGTTGGTCAGCAGCTGCTGGAGATGGGACTTTCTGATCCTTAATTTTTATGAGTTCGCTTCATATACGACTAAAGGGTACTACTCTAAAAGAGATAGCAGAATGTAGGTGTTAGGGTAAAGTTTTTTTAAAGGAATCTGTTTTCAGCGCATTTTAGGATCCTTGCTTGTGTGGTCGCAGCGTATATCGACATAAAGCGATGTGATAAAAAGCCACTTAAATAAGATAGCATACAATTATTATTAATATTATTATTTTTATTATTATTATTATTAATAATAATAATAATAATAATAATAATAATAATAATGATAATAATAATAACAATAATAATAATAAAAATAATAAATCCTCTTTCCATAGATTATGAACATTTTCCTTTAGGAAATACGATTGCTTTTCTATCTCAATGTCTACACATTCTATCTTACAAAATTGTCACTGTGATTTGTGTATTCCTGCATTTCAATCAGAAAATTATTTAAATTAAAAGTGAATAATAAAGTTGTAGAACATCTGAAAGCCATTCCTGAATTAACTTGGACATTACAACCATTCTTGTCAGTTAAATTCAACCTTAAATCTGAAATATCATCAAGATTTGATATGTTTAGCAAGATCTTTTATGGTTTATGATAGATTTAGACTATTTTTTTTTTGATCATTAATTTAAACTCCGCCAGAATTCCGAGGAAATAATTGATTACTTAAATATGAACCCACATTTTCCTGCTGCCAGTTTAAACTAATGCCTACGTTTGTTTTCCATATATTCGGATTATTTTGCTTAAAGTTTGTATTTTATTCCTTTCAGAAGAAAGCATGGAAAATTTTCAACATATTTCATTGAAATTTTCATTTGCTAAAATATTGTTGTTATTTTTTTTTATAATTTAGATATATGGCCAAAAAACAAGCCGTCAGTTTAAAGTCACACTAGATGGATATCGGTTAATAAAAGTTCCTCTACTTTTCTGGCGTTGTGACACACTCCAATGACGACGACAATCTCGGTAAAATGAATAAAATTAAATGATATCCCAATCAAGCGGGAGTAGTTTACAGATAAGTTTATTATTAAATGCCAGATTTCAAGTTTTATCATCTTTGTCTTGTTATCCTGGGAGGCATGAAGTTATAAGTGCTATAGCAAATAATATCACAAACAATTCAGCAACATTGATCGCCACTGAAGATTGATTTTCATCAATGATTTACGACGTGTCTGCAAGTTGCCTTGTCTAATAAAACTCTTACAAGAGTGCATGCATGTAAGCGTATCTTTCAAAGGAATTGGTAACATTTTGTTCGTTAATCGGTTCGAGTGGCATAATTGTTTTGTATTACATTTGAATGCTCCCGGGACTATGTCCCGTGACCAACGTCGGGTGTCAAACAATGTGACAAATCGACTGCGCCTGAATGCCACAGCAAACAAGCAAGTGACCCCTTTAGTCAGAGAGACAGCAGATATATAAGGAGAACAAACATTGATTTTTTTTTCCCTGTTGGAAATTGCGATGAATGATATAAAAACAGAGTTAAATATGTTGCCATAGCTACTTGATATTAGTCGAGACGTTACCAGAATGCTACGATGTTGGATGTACATGTTTCTCATATATATTTGTACGTTGTATGTTAATGCAGTTCGAAAGAAAGAAAATTGAATAAAATTATTAAAAATATACAGAAATGAATAATGCGACAGATATATCTTTATGCACAAACTGCTTTAATGTAAAATATAATATATTTATAGTACATTATTCCCTGTGATATTTCGGTTCCTATAGGCCCAAATTCTTATTTCTGTTTAGGTTTCCAAACATGATAATGTTAATGATAATATTAACCGTTTCCTTATAAGGAAACATTCGGCATTCTTTGATAGAGCAACCAGTTTTACCGTCGGTTGGAATTTAAAAAATCTTTCTCTGAAAACAATTTTTCAGGAAAATAGGTTTTTCAAGTCCAGTAGCTGTTATCTCTTTTCAGCAATTTCTTGAGACAGAGGATTGAATAAATATGTTTTTCTAATTCAAAATTCCAGATGAGTGAATATCTAGATTATTGAAAAAGAAAGAAGAGAAAAGTTGAGAATGGTATGAATCTATCTTTCTCCTCTCACCTATGGTTAAATAGCAGGACTAACTGGCCTTTATTAGATTTGATTGTCAAGCAGTCAAGGAGAAGGGAAACTCTAAATTCAAACCAGCTTGGAGAGGTTTGAGATCCGTCAGGCTATCTTCTCCAATAAACGCCAGTGCTACTGTGACTGCAGCACATGTGGTGTCCCTACGACCTTGATGGTTTATCAGACTCGTGATCACGCCTTACATGTTTCTGTTTCTGACTGTAGCATCGTATGCAAATTAGATAGACAAGTATAAATAGAGAACAACTGGCGAACACAGGGTAGCTATGCTTAGCGAACCCAGTTGCTATTCAGGACACGGAGAACTGTTCTACGACTACTACTACGCAGAGACACGTTCAAAACATAAGAATGGAATCGCCGATATGATCGTTAAATTCTCTGGACAACCCAGAACACATAGGGATATGGATAAGAACGTTGCTGCATTTGCAAGAATGAAAAAATTAAGACACACAAAGACCGGTGGAGGAAAGAACGAGATAACAGATTTTTTTCTTGCTACTGCTTGATGCGAAGCTGTGAAGAAAATTTCGTCAATGTGTTACCCGAGCGAATTAGAAGAAATGACATTCGAAGAAATTAATAAATTTTAAAAAAGAACATAAAACCAAAGAAAAGATAAGTCATCGCGGAAAAAACCAAGTTTTTGGAGACAAGACACACATTAAATCAGTCCATTATACAATACTTACATAGATTGAAAGAACGAGACAAGTATTGTGAATTTGAAAAATTGGGAGCACGGGAAATGTCTATAGAAGACGAATTAATTCTTCTCAGAATAATTGAAGGTTTGCAAGACCAAAAACACAAACGAAAAAATACTAGAATATCTATCATTTAAGTTAAGATTATGAAATCTTAGTTTGGAAGCTAGCTTCGAGTTTTTACAACAATTAGAGTTGATTAGAGAATTTAATTAACCAAAAGAAGAATTCGAGACGTAAAGGACGAGCATGTCTAAATCCACAATTAAATGTAGATATTGTGGAAACAATCACGAGAGAGACAAGTACAAATGTTCAGCTCTAGGAAAAATATTATCAAATTACAAGAAAGAGATCATTTTCAGAACGTATGCAAATACGAAAAAAAAAAAAAATAGAAATAGTACAAACGGTACAAACCCTCTCTGAATACACTAAAAAGAAGTAGAGAAAAATAAGAATAAATGGCCAAATATTTAACATGCAATTTGATACATGCAGTGAAGTCACGTTGATACCAAAAATTTCTGGATAAAATTAGGAAGACCTAAATTTCAAAAGCAGCATTCAATTAAAGTAATTTGATGGAACGACTATAGAAATAATGGGTACATTTCAAGGCAATTTTGAAATCGACAAGCGTTTTGAAATAATTCATATTACAGTTCTAGAACGCGAAAAAGATCACGGATTACTAGGAATTGATGGATTAAAAGTAGATACAGCTAGATTAATCAATTCCATGGAAGCAGAAGAAAATGAAATAGGATTATTGAAAAATTATAAAGCAATTATTCGACTAAAGGAAATTTATCACCCAAAATATATGGAGTCAAGAAAAGTTCCAATTCATAGCCAAAGTAAACAAATGATACAATAAGGCATATTAACTCAAGGTGGTAGTAATTGGTCATTACTGATAGTAGCAATAAAGAAACCTGATGGAGATTTAAGTATATGTGGTGATTACAAGATAGGGGTAAAAATCACCAGATATGTTCGGACTCTTTTCCTTTGCCCTAAACTGCGAGCTTCGCGTTAGCAAAAATGGAACACTTTGGTAAAATTGATCTCAAGGCAGCATGCAACCAAACAGAGATTGGCGAGAATTTCAAGAAAATCAGCACGATAACCACCCCTATAGGCTTACTAAAGAGGACTATCATTTGAGGTAAAGACATCGAGACATATTTTTCAAAAAGCAATTGAAAGAATCTTAGAAATATAAAAAGGTTGAAGGAGAGTTCGTGTGAATATCTACGTATTTGTATTACTTGAATATAATTAACAGATCCGACCGAAACATATACAGCAATTTTACATTGCTAGAGGGCCGGCTGTATAGCCTTGATATAACTTGACATCTAGCCAAAAGTAATCTTTCATAAGAAAACACTTCATTTTCTCCCCGCCTGCGTACATAATCCTATGTCAGTCGCTGACGAAGTCCCTATAATTTGCCTATCTAGTTCCTCATATTTGAATATAATAAACAGATCCAACCGGAAATTATAGAGCAATTTTAAATATCTAGAGAGCCGGCTGTGTGGCCTTGATATAACTTGAAATATCATCAAAAGTAATCTTTCAAATGAAAACATTTCTTCCATTTTCTCGCTACCTGCGTATATGAACCTATATCAGTCGCTTACGAAGTCTTTATAATTTGCCTATCTAGTTCTTCATACCGCTATAATGTTGTTACTGGGTAACCTATTCTTTTCCTGATTGATATGCCCGATTGAGCCACGTTGATGCAATGTTCTTATATTACAAGTTCCGATAAATGCTTTTCGTCTGGTGCGAAACAGTCGGTGGATGACGGTTAGAAGAAAAAACAGAACGACTATAAAAAAGACGAAGGAAATAATTTCTACACTATTTCCCGGTGTATTTTGTGAAAATGACCATCTTCTAGTCAATGTAAAATCTGACTAAAATTACGGAAGTTTAAGAATGTCATGGGTTCTTACCTATAACTACAGAATGAACTCTTCCTAACACTATATATACTACACCTCTCAAGAGAGAGGGTCGAACCAAGTCGAGCTTCTCGGCTTGACGGTCGAACTCACTGCCTCTGAGCAGAGAGGAACCCGGACGAGGCACCGCCGAAGGGCAGAATCTCGTTCGGGGAGGTTGACTAACCCGATCCCGTTTATACGGGTTCTACGGGCATTTTTTGGCCGAGCCTACGGGCTCGGGAAACCCACGTTAAACTCGGCCTTGTGCCACATGCAACCCTCGTGGGGGGGTGGCTAGATACCGAATCAAGCCGAGCTTCTCGACTTGACGGTCGAACTCTCTGCCTCTGAGCAGAGAGGAACCCGAACGAGGCTCCGCCGAAGGGCAGAGTCTCGTTCGGGGAGGTTGACCAACACGATCACGTTTATACGGGTTCTACGGGCATTTTTTGGCCGAGCCTACGGGCTCGGAAAACCCACGTTAAACTCGGCCTTGTGCCACATCTTTCCCTCGTGGGAGGGGGAAGTAAATATCGAAATGAGTCGAGCCGATAGTAGTTCACTCCAAACCAGACTGACAGTCATACTAACACCTTCCACATCTTGTATCATTATTTCGTGTAATATACCTTCGTTATTTCTACTCTTGTGTTCGTGTTGTTCTTCCTTGGTCCTAACCTGGAGCATAACAAATAATAAAACAAAATCAAAAATACCTAAAATCCAATACATCTGACACCAGAATAACTCAACTTACAAAGCGATGCATGTTGAAGGAAATATAATAACTTGATTGGGACGGGAAATTCAGAGTGAATTATATTAAACCAAACTCTAACTGGCGAAGGTGATGATTCCCTGAAAAAGCTACATGACGAAAAGTAGTGGGTCAAAGTTAAATTCTCGACATAAGAAAAAAGAGACAGCAAGGAATGCAAAGGTATGATAGTGAAGATACAAAATTAAATGCAAACATGTGAAACAAACGCAGATAAGCAAAATAAGTTTTGTTCAACGAAACGTGTAAAACGATTGATAAAGATCGGCATTCATAGAGAAATAAATGAAGAAGAACAAAAGACAATATGCCTAAAATGAGAAAGTTCATAACAAAGAAAGAAAAATATTACAAAAGTAGAAAGAATCCATCCGACTGCTCTTCCAGGAAGAAACAGAAAATCCTATAATGCTCAATGGATTTTCATAAACGTAACTGAAAAGAATTCTTCCTGAAAGGAATTGAAACATTTAGATTTGAATAATACCAAAACTAGGCAAGATGAACAGGAACAAAGCACCATGGTCCTGCTGGTGGGATTCTAAGAGAGATGATATCAACCATAGATGATTTTAGGGTCGAATGAAATAATAAATAGAATATACTACAGTGGCGACATAGCGGAAATGCTTAATAGATAAATTTTCGTGGTGCTGCCTTAAAAAGCCAGGTATAAATGAATGCGGGCTAAATTGAATAATCAGCTTAATGGCCGCATTAAGTAAACATAATGTACGTATTTTGATGAATACAGCGCATTCAAGACTTAGATCGGAAATAGCAGACAAACGGTGTTGGTTCGTTAAAGACACTGGGACAAGAAATGCGATATTTATGATCAGAATGATATCAGAACAAATGCAGAGGGACGTATATCTCTGTTTAATAAACTATACAAACGCATTTGAAAATGTACAACAAAACGATCTATTTGAACTGCTAAGACAGCTTTTGCTTGGTGAATGCCATGATATTCCAAAGTATTTTGCAAAAGCTAAGCAGTATACTAAGAAACAAGAAAACCTCTTTAAAAACAACAAAAATCATTGAACTGTTATGTGATATCTTTCCTCCTATATGGAAGTTAATGATGGTACAATCCCCTCAAAGATGAAGACGATACTTGAAGCAACAGAAATGTGGTTCTACAGTAGGCTCCTGAGGATACCATGAGCAGAATATGTGAGCAACGAAGAAATTCTAGAGAAAATGGAAACAAAATGAGAACTTATACTTAACACCAGGAAAAGACAGCAAAATTTTCTAGGGAACATAATGAGGAAAGAGGCTTGGAAAATCTGATACTTACAGGACAGATAGAGGGCAAGTGGGACAGAGAAATACAACGCATAACATACTTAGTAAACGGGTGGCGGAACAGGGTTTGGAAGAAATGACAAAAAGACAACATTTACAAAGAGCTAGAAAAGACAGGAAATTGTGGAGAGCAATAATCACCTACGTCCTGAATGAACACGGCGCAAGAAGAAGACAAATTTATTTTTTTCATAGTGATATTTGAATAATCTTGGATATTTACTGGCAGCCAACCGCCTGCATACGGATAAAAAATAGTTTGAATAACTACACACAGTTTAATAGAGTGTAAGGCATGGAGGTGGCTTCTCACCGGATTTATTTAAGCTTTGCAGTGAGGCGAATCTGTGTGGACTTATTAGAAAGGCGAAATCTTAACGACTAAATAGACGCACATGCCGTTGTGTTACTGGTAGGCACAAAAGTAAACTGCGTGGACTCCTAGAAAAGGTAGCAAATGAAGACGAAAAGTAAGAACTATCAATTCTACTCAGAGAAAGTATGGCCGTCAGCAAGAAGAAAAGTCGAAGAGTTGTCATAATCAAGCAAGAACAGAAATTTAAATATCTGGGAAGTGTTTTAACAGATGATGGAAAGTGGAAAAAAAAGAAATGAGAGGGTACACTGGATTAACGAAAAGAAGTATTTCAAACGTTAAACAAAGAATTAAGAAAAAGAAAATAAATTTTTAGAAACAATGAATGCTGAAGTCCAATGCAATAAGAATTCTCCTGTATGATAATGAATGCTGAAAATATCCTTATAGCTAAAGAAGAGAACTTATGGCGATAGAGTTGTTCTACAAAGGATATTGAGAATTACATGGACAGAGTATATTTCTAGGACACTTAATAAGGAAAGTGGGCTTAGCGAATTTGACACTCACGGAACACAATGAAAGCATGAGAAGCAGAGAGAAACAAAGAGTAATCTGCCTAAATGGAAATGAACAAGGATCTGGAGGAATAGTAAAAACAAGAAGTATTGCTAAAGAATCGGAAGTTGCGGAGGCCCATGATCGCCGAGGACCAGAATAAAAGGCAAGGATAAATGTGTGATGTCACAAAAGGAGAAATTTAAAGAGGACAAAAGTGATGTAATTAAGACATTTTCACCATTAATTATATAGCTGGATATTTTTCGGACACACCTCGTATTACTTGCCAAGAATACTGAGGAAAGTGCTGAATTATTAAACCGACTCTTTGTCACTTGTTTCTACTGGTGTGAAAATTCATTAAAAGTGATAAATGGTGTTCTCTGTCTTTAGTAATCCATGATGAAGTCCTAGTCATAAAATACTTGAATATTGTTTCCTTCCTTTATTTATTGAGTCATTAGTTTCGAAATGGGAGATTAATTTTTCGTATGGATCATTACAAGGTCTTGACATTGGCTTTCAAACTTCTCTTTGGTGAACAAATAACTGCCATTAATATCGAATGATTCCTGTTTACATTCTTCACTTTATTGAAAATTAACAATTCATTGATTTTCATTATCCATTAAAAACACCGCTAACAAGATATTTTTTTTTCTTTACCTGGTTTGG
>CAHIKZ030000669.1:2505000-2520000 GCA_903632075.3 Acanthosepion pharaonis | reverse complement strand
GGTATTCCACACTGTGATGTTAGAAGATCTGTCAGGAATAGTGAAATGTTGTAAGAAACAGATGAAAATTTATTGTGGATCAAGGCAGTCTCTAGAATTTATGTTGTAGTAATTATTTTCACCTTTGAGGAGAGTATCATTTTTATGTCAAATTTATAATCTTTGATTTAAATTTCTTGTGGTTTCTCCTGTGTATTTTTTCACAATTATTACAGGCGATGGAGTAAATTCTTTCTTCAGGTTTTAGCTTATTGTTTTGTTCAATATTGACTAAGTCTTGTATTGTTTTAGATGTAGTAGTAACAAAACTTATGTTGAATTTAGATAGATTCTTTTCTATTGTAGATATGAAAGAGTTAGTTGGTAGGATAATATATTTTTTCGATTCAGTGGATTTTTTAGGAGGGGTAACAGTTTATGGATCTTTTTGTTTCGCATTGAATATAAAATAATTAAGGAACTGGTGAAGACTGAAAGTGTTTTCAATGTATTTCTACTATTCGTGCAAATAATTCGGGTTGCATATTCTCAGTGCTCTTAAGAAGAATTCGATGATTATGCCGGGTATTATTTTGTTGTTATGTGAGAATAGAAATTTATTAGGTCGTTTTTGTTGGTTAATTTCCAGTGGATACTCAGTTTTAAATTGCTGTTAACGCAGTGTAGCTTGATATCTAGGAAAGGTAAGAAATTGTATTTTTCTATTTCGTATGTACATTCCATTGTGTGTTCGACTTTGTTTAGTTGACCTACTAGGTCAGGCAAATCAGTAATACGGGGATATATAATTAGAGCATCATCAATATGACGGAAGTATTGTTGAGTGTTTGGGTAAAGACTTTTGGAAAAGGCCGGATTAGAGAAATTCTAAGAAGATACGGGCCATCAACCATTATTAAATGTGAAGTAGTATTGATTAGTGCTCAACCGGCAGATCTTTATTTTAGCTGTTTATAGAGAGAGAATCAAGCAGACGCGGAAGTTTAAATATCTGGGAAGCGTCTTGACAGAGGACGGTAAGTGCGACACTGAGATCCGTAGACGTATTGGGATGGCCAAGGACACATTCCAAAAGCTGGGCAGTATATTTCGGGACAGCAGGATTTCCTTGGTAAGAAAGAAAAGAATAGAGAGATGTTATGTGACATCTGTCCTTCTTTTTGGCAGCGAATGTTGGACGATTTCTTCAAAGATGAAAAAGAGACTCGAGTTGACAGAGATGTGGTTCTACAGAAGGATGCTAAGGATATCATGGGCCGAGCATGTGAGTAACGATGAGGCTTTAGAGAGGTTACAAACAAGAAGAAGGTTTATGCTTAACATCGGAAAAAGGAAGCTGAAGTTTCTGGGACACATAATGAGGAAGGAGGGCCTGGAGAATCTGATACTCACGGGTCGAATAGAAGGAAAAAGAGATAAGAGAAAGCAGCGCGTGACATACATGATAAGCATGGGCAAGTGGATGACAGAACGTGGCCTGGAGGGGAGGAAGCAGAGGGAAGCAGCTTGCTGAGAACTGCAATGGATAGAGGGAGGAGGAGAGCCATGATCGCCTACATCCTGAAATGACATAGCACATAAAAAGAAAGAGAGAATTATCTTTCATTGTGTTAGATGTTTTTAGGAGATTTAGGCATTTTTCAACTGGAACGTTTGTGTTGAGAGGTTTTATCTCTAGACTAGCCATGTCATGTTCATTTACTTTAGTTTTTCAAATAGGCTCCCTTCGTTCTTTATATATGAACTGATTGTTCCAAGAAGAGAGGTTATAGTTTTTGTTAAGGATTTCGCCAGTTTATAGGGGTACTTTCTATTCCTAAGATGAAGGGGTGCATCGTGATACCTGTTTTGTGACTTTTAGGGAGACCATAAAGTTTGGGTGTTCTAGGGTGATATTTTATAAGTCTATACCGCGATTTGTTTCATTTTTAATTACTTTCCTGATTTCAGGCAGCTTAAAACATTCTAAAATTCCCAGCACCCGTCGCTCATATACATGTGGAGTTGTACCAATATAAAAAACTTAGTCCGATGAAGTCCTGAAGGACGAAACGTGTCTCAAGTAAATTTTGAATATATATATATATATATATATATATATATATATATATATTGTTATAGTTACATTAAAATTCAAAATTAAAAAATGTAACTATAACAACAAAAACATTTCGATTTCATTTTTGCCTTGAAAAAGTCGGAAGACGAAACGCGTCGTCAAAATGTATGATTTTTTCCAATTGTCATTTGATACCAAGCTGTCTTGTCCACAGAATTTAACATCTATATAATATATAATATATATATATATATATATATATATATATATATATATATATATAATTATTTATTTAAAAATTATAAGATAAATATGTTATAAAATAACTACAAAAATATCCATTTTGTTTCAACCCCTCTGGTGTCTTATCAAGTGATCATGTTGAATGTAGATTGTAGAAAGATAATATATATATATATATATTAATTATGTATTAACATTAAAGCTCTAATGAAACGGGACGTTGCTATTGTATATGTTATAATGTATATGTTAGTAAAATGAATGACAAAGTGGAAAAATTATGCATCACGGGTTTCGTGCTCTAGAAATACTTTATCGGACTAAAGTAATGTCTTTGTTCATGGAATTATATATGTGTAGGAAGCGTGGGGGCGAGGTACAATGTCGGAAGTGTAAGTTATAATTCTTCACCGATAGAAAAAAGATGAGGTTGTTGGAACGCCAAAATTTATAATTTTTTAAAAAGTGTCTAAACATATAGTCTAGCCGATTCCATTCAGTTTCTTCATGCTTTTGTTTTTACCACTTTTATAAATATCCGCCATTGTGAAAGAAGACCTGGCAAGAATAGCTGAATATCGTAAGAACCCGGATGCACATTTACTGTGGATGATCTCGTGATCAAAGCTCTTTCTATACCCTTTTGCCTTAATAAAATCCTTCATTTTTTCTTTTAAATTAAAGCAGCCTTTGAGTAAATGGAAATTATGTTCAGACTCACTATTGTAAGCGACATATTCATAGAGTGTGATCCTTTTGTGTTCATGTAATCTTTGATTTCTAGAGGTTTCTCCTGTGTATTCCTTGTGGCAATCACTACAGAAGGTAGAGAAAATTACAGCTTCGAGTTATAGTTTATCATTGTTTTTTTTACAATCAAGTCCCATAATTTTTAGAAGTAACTGTAACAGATTTTTATTTTCGTGCATAGATAAATTCTTTTCTAAAGAAGTGATTTATTTTCAATCAGACATTTTTATCACTTCAAATATTATAGTACGTACTTCTTATTTGAAATAGACGCCCCAATTTTATTTATTAAATAGTGTGTATTATTTCTATCGGCCTGCGCATTCGAGGGGGAACGTATTTTGTTGACTAAAATTTTTCAAGTGCACAGGCCGCTGGACCTGATACACATTGTTTAGTTGGGCGTCTATTTCAAATAAAATATCTCCACTATAATAACTTTTGATATATCATTATTATATAAACAGTACGGGTATAGAAATCATCACTGCAAGCGGGAATGGCAGTTTCACGTCTCAGGCGATCATCAGACGCCAAACTACAAATCATTATTGTTGTGTCGGAAACCTATCACCCCTCTTGAAGATGAACTTGTCTGCGAACAAAGACTTTAAATAGTGGCATGTCAAAAAAGAGAGAGAGAGAAAGAGAAGTTCTTAGCTGACTTCCGTCTCGATACAGTCTTTGACTGGTTTCGACGTCTGTCGAACTCTCTGCCTTAGCAGAGAAGAACCCGGACGAAGCTTTGCCGAAGGGCAAGGTTTCGTCCGGGGAGGTAGACAGGGCCTGAACCCGTCTAGGCGGGTTCAAAGGCTATATTTTTGGCCGAGCCTACGGGCTCGGAGATACTCACATTAAACCGGCCTTGTGCCATATTCAATCCTCGTGGGTGGATCGATAAATACTCAGAAAAGTTCTTAGCTAACTTCCGTCTCGATACAGTCTTTGACTGGTTGTGACGTCTGTCGAACTCTCTGCGTCAGCAGAGAGGAACCCGGACGGAGCTTTGCAGAAGGGCAAAGTTTCGTCCGGGGAGGTAGACAGGGCCTGAACCCGTCTAGGCGGATTCAAGGGCTATATTTTTGGCCGAGCCTACGGGCTCGGATCAACCCACATTAAACTCGGCCTTGTGCCACATTCAATCCTCGTGGGTGGGGATCGATAAGTACTCAGAGAATTTCTTAGCTGAGCTAGTTATTGACTACTCAGGCGATTTCTGTACCTTCTTACCAACCTATTAAAACCCTTTTTATTGTTACGTGTTATTTGGCGTTTGTCTCTACTAACCCCAAATCAACATCATAACAATTATGCAGCTTTAATTCACATTGTTTGTAACTACACACACACACACACACACACACACACACACATATATATATATATATATATATATATATATATGGGGGCGTGTGTGCGTATGTATGTGTATTTGTGTGCGCGCGCATGCGTGTGTGATAGTGCTCTCTGATTGGAGTATTAAAACCTGACGTGAGTTGCCCGGAGAAAAATTCTTATGCGAATTTCCAATCAATTTATTACGGTGATATTAAGAAGCGTCCCATAAAAGGCGAGAAAAGAGGTAAGAAGTGCTTCGTTAGCTTAATATGAACTCATTCACAGTTTTGAACGTCAATAAAATCCGATCAGAATGCGAGTATATATAATGTGATAATCATAATGGCTTTAATTAAAGAAAAGAAAAAAGAAAGAAAAGAAAAGAATGGTAAAGAGGAACAATACAAAAAGGCAAAGAGAACGAAAAAGCAAACAAGAAGAAAGAAAGGATAAGAAACAAAGGAAGTGAAAAGAAAATAAAGCCTTTGTTTAAAAACGTAATCAGATGATATGATAGGAAAATCTATGAAAAAGTGGAAAATATTATTTCCTCTGACGTGGTTCGTCATTTAAGATTTAAAAAAAAAATTACGAAACAACACATTCAGTGCATTATTTGGTTACCCTGATGGGTCTGGCTATAATTTTGATTTTGAAAAATGCTATTTTAATTAAAGGAGACAGCAATTTGATAAGAAAAAAAATGTATAAAAAGTGGGTTAATCGTTGGATCATCCACAGTAAATTTACGTTCAGGTTCTTACACCATTTCACCCTTAGTTGCAAATCATCTATTATCACAATGTGAGATATTTAATAAAAAAGAGATAAAAACCAAAAATTCAAAGAAAAAGAAAAATGATACAGTCTAGGCTATACACCTAAAAGACATAAAAAAAATTAAGTTAAATTTTAAATTTTAGCGTTGCCTTTCCTTCGTGTACCTGTATAATTGTAATGACAAAAGTACGGATAAGAAAGGGTAAGAAAGCTTTATTCAACTGACAATACAGGGTTCGCGTAATTTTCTTTCATAGTCCCAGCAAACAGAAATAGCTCTCTCAAAGAGGAGAGTAACAAAACAAGGGGAGAACACTCTTGATTGTTCATAACATTAATCACGTGACCGTAAACGTCACTGTAGTCCTATGAAGTCCTCAAATACGAAACGTGCCACATAAAAATCTTTTTCCAATTTCATCATAAATTTCCCTAAAATTGTTCCAGATATATAAATACTTATATATCGTTTTCCTATGCAATAATATAAAATACAATTTGCAGCCATTTACTTTTCGCAATCTCTTTGTAAATTTAAAACATCAAAAGGAAATGATGATAGATTTAATCTCATATATACTGTGTATATTTGTCGAATTGATTACAGTTATTTTGTACGCGGATCTTGTCACGAATTGGTAAATTGGAATAAAAAACATCAAAGCTGAAAACGTCGTAGTGTCCGTTCCTTTGAGCCTCATAATAGATTTGAGTTAATGTCCAAGAAAGTGAAGAAAATTTCCCAGTGACAAAGTTATTGACAAAAAAAATTGTGTGAATTTCTTAGATAAAGTTATTTTCTTTTATGTGTCGTGCCTCTTCAGAGCGTAGGTGATCATGGCTCTCCACATCCTCCTGTCCCATGTAGCTCTTAATAACTTTTGTCTTTTTGTTATTTCTCCAAGATCCTGCTCCACCATCTACTTGATCAGGACCTTAAGTATGTCACGCGTTGCTTTTCTCTGTCCCTCTTTTCCTCTATCCATCCTGTGGGTATTAGATTTTACAAGCGCTCTTTCCTCATTAATTTCTCAACTGCCTCTTCCAGATTTTAAGTATAAACTTCCTTTTTGTTTCCATTCTCTCCAAAACCTCGTTGTTGCTCACAAGCTCGGCCCATTGCATCTTCTGCATCTTTCTGTAGAACCACATTTCTCTTCCTTTGAGTTTCCTCTTTGTAGATTGTCTAGCATTCACTGCTATACAGGAAGACAGATATCCCTTAACAGTTCAGTATTCCTTTCTTTCTTTACAACCGCTGACATTAATATTTGACTAGTTTTACTTTTCATTTTATTTTGTTGCATGTTTAGCACTTGTGGTAAATGGAGTTAATAGCTTTAAGTTCTGTAACATAATTAGACGAAGCAGTTAAAATTCATATGTTTGTAGGGACTCTTTAATGTCGTTATTGTTGATTTTTGTCACTAAGCTCAGGTCGCTTTCAGAAATATCGAACAGCATGGATCGAAAATAGTGTAAAAGTAATTAAAATCTTTTAGTTCTTTTAAAGTAAATAAAATCTTTTGATGAAATTTATTTCACGTATCCTTCTGTATACTATCTGACATGGACAACGGCTTACTCATTGAGTTACGGAAGGCAATCGCCATAGGTTATTCAGACTTAGTTATTTACCTAAACCTTTCGGCACACAACATTTTGTCTGTTTAAATATCATAACAGTATTCATATTATTAGCAATCCTTCTCTTAATTGATTAGATGAAGAATAGTGATTTTCCATTTTTTGTGTATTTCTTTCATCGTATTTTTGTTGCTTTTTACAACAGTGTTCAGGACAATTTTATATTTTGTTATTCATGTTCAATACTCACAGTCATTCAGTGTGAAATGACCTTCGAGTTGAAATAAAAAGCAGCAAATGAACAGTAATCAAAAAATGATAATACATTGTAACCCGGATATAAGAGAGTTGTCGGGACCGGAGACTAAGTCTCTTATATCCGGGTTTCTCTTATATCCGGGTTTGGTCTATTTTGTTTAGGTAAGTATGGGCTCTAATTTGGGACCAGAGAAAATCTCTCTTATATCCGGGTTTCTCTTATATCCGGGTCTCTTATATCCGGGTTATACTGTACATCAAAATGGCAGCTGATGTACAAAACAACATCAAGACCGTCCTTAACTGGGGCAAAAGATGGCTTGTTAATTTTAAAACTAAATATATTACTCATCTGAGAGACCAATCTCTGTCTTCCATCAGCATGGCTAATGCTATCCCCCAGGAAAGTGACCCTTTTCGCCTTTTCGGCCTAACGTTCTGACATGAAATGGAAAAAGAACTATTTGGAATCCGCTAAGAAAGTCGGTTCACCGTGTCGAACGAGACAATTCTCATCTCCTTAATCTATCTTACATATCTATAAGTCTACCATTCGTCCGTACTTAGAATATTGCTGTCATATATGGCCAGTTGCCCCTGCGATTCATCTGGACCTCCTTGATAAGATCCAAAGAAGAATCAGCAATATTATTGGTCCTGATCTGGTAGATCGGCTTCAGTTCCTTGCTCACCGCCGTATGGTTGCCTCCCTGTGTCTTTTTTTATAAAAGCTTTCATGGTAAATTTTTGGATGAGCTCTTTGAATTTGAGCATAGTACTAGAATGGCGGGGTGTCATATCATTCAATTTACAGTTGTGCTTGATAGAAGTAGCTGTAACTTTTATGCTAACAGTTTTTTTTTGCTCGCACTTCTTGCTGTGGAACTTCCGCCCGTCTCTATGCTTTCCAGCTAACTTTAATGTGCAAAAATTTAAATGCAATGTCAATTGCTATCTATCCTCTTCCTGATTGCTATTTTCTCTTTCTACTCATTACCAATGTTTCTGTTCCTAATTCCCGCAAACCCTGTAACGCCTTGCATGTTAGTTGCTTGGGTTGACACTGATTATATATATATATATATATATATATATATATATATATATATATATAAAATTATATATATATTAAAATTATAAAAAAAGTGAATTGAAATTTCTGATGAGATGATCAACATTTGATAAGAGAATGATCTGCTATCTATGTCAAGGCCGGTGTCAACATATACACTTTATTGTCTTTAAATTAATATAAGCAAAACATTCTTAGCAATATAGAAGGGTTTATGAGTTGAAGGCAATGGACAATGTAACAGAAAATCAGGTCAGCCCGAGAAAAAACTCCGTGTTGATTGTAGGTGGAGCTGGAAGCACCAAGATTTGCGTCCTCTTCCTCAATAGGCCGTTTAGAGAAGACCTTCTACTTAGAGTAGCTGGTGATCTCTATTTGAAGTACTTGCATATGCACGGTACTATTCAGATATTAGCCAATAATCAGCATAGGTCTGGGATTGTGATAACTATATAACACCAGTGTTTTCCTCAGTCGGGAGAGGTACTTCCACGTCCCTTTTTTTAAATAAAATAAAATAATAGAGTTGGATAGGTCCAACTACCATCAGTTATCTTTATTTTGTTAGTTTTGATATTTTAGTTTTATAAAATTATAAATCATCAGATTTTTATATATAAATTTTTATAATCTCCAAAATAGCATGGTGTACGTTTTTTAGGTTCCCAGGTAGTATTCGGTATTATGGTACATAGAGGATTGATGGGTGAATGTGCAAATTGTAACGAGTGATTAGGTTGTGAATCTGTTTAGCTTGGTGTAACATAGTAAGTGAAGACCAGCCTCAATACCTTGTCTTATTTTTAGGCCCTGTGCCAAAATTGTGTATTGTTATATGCAATAAATATCGAGGTGCCCCCGACGTGCGGACGTGCGAATGCCAGACAAACACAGCTGGGTTTAAACTATTGACCTTAGGCCCTATAGGAGAATTGTCATTTGATAGTACTTTTCGTATATGTTAAGATATATATATATATATATATATATATATATATATATATATATATATATATATATATATTATATCATATCATTTATTATTATTAGTAGGGCGTTCTTCTGGGAAAATTTTATGCTGATGTTATCTGGGACACTGTTAATAAAACTGTCCATTCCTTTTCTCAAGAGACCCAGAGCCCCGATTACAATTGGTACAGTTTAGTCTTCATTTCCCACATCCCGTTAATCTCGATTTCCATGTCCTTCTATTTGGTCAATTTCTCGATATGAGGTGTTTCTCTCAGATGGTACTGCTATGTAAGTAAACATACACTTTCTGAATTTCTTATCTTTTATGATAATATCAAGTCTATTGGCTTTTAATTACAGGTCAGTTTGAATTGACATGTACTAGAGTATAGCTATATCGATATTTTCGGCTACTATGTCTGGTTGGTGTTCATACACTGGTTTCCATTTTGTGCTTCTCTTCCAGTGAACAGATATATTATTATTATGAATCATTGTCAAAGAGTAATTTTTGAATAGTGTTTCTTTAATATTAAATTCACATGGTTTAATTTACTAGTATTAATAGTTGCATCATCATCATCATCATATTCATTATTATTATCATTTTTATTTTCTTTGATTTCTGGCGTTTACATATTTCTTTCTGGGTCCCTTGGGACCTAAGGTTAGAAATGGCATCATGACACTTTCCACTGACAAAAAAAAAAAATTACATAGATAAAGCCCTTCGTAAAGTGTGGGCTGTACTTGTCAGAACAATTTTTTGTATCTCCTTGAGGCGTGGACTTCCAGGAATCCCTTCAATTAGTCTACTCCAATCTTTTCCAACCAGTCCTAGAGCTCCAACTACAACAGGGATTGTTGATGTTCCCATATTATTATTATTATTATTATTATTATTATTATTATTATTATTATTATTATTTCTTTCCTTTCTGGTTTGTACTCATTTCTTTTCAGGTCCCAACCGGAGACCTAAGGTCAGAAATGGCATCATGATTGAGCAATTAAAAAAAAACATATTTTACATAGATAAAGCTCTTCGTAAGTTGTGGGCTGTAGACGTGAGAACAATGTTGATGCTACTTTAAGGCATGGACTGCCAGGAATCCCTTCAATGAGTCTATTGAATTTCATTTCAAACTAATCCGATGGCTCCAATTACAGCAGGGATTGCTGATATTCCCATGTTCCACATTTTCGAGATTTTGATCTATTGCATTTTGATAGCTTTTTGAAGATCTTCAAATTTTGCATTGCAGTCTGTAGAGACTGCCGTATCAATAAGGAGGCAATTTTTTTTTGATTGCTGTCTCTAATAACAATATCAGGGAGATTAGATTTGATTGTTCTGTCTGTTTGTATTGTGTAGTCCCATAAAATTGTTACAGGTTCTACTTCCGTAAACGGGTCTGGGTGGTGTCCATACCAATTTCTTTCTGTAGAAGTTTTAATTTGTTAACTTCCTTTATTACGGAATAAAGTCGCTTACTTATTTCATGTTCTTTGACACACATCATTATCCAGTCTTCTGATCTTCGGATCTTGGCACATACAGATGATCAACATCAGTTTGGAATGAGGCATACGTTTACAAGTAAGAAGCTTTCTCGTTTCGGCGTCCATTCGATTAATGTCAGCTATGGTCCAGTTAAGGATGTTGAAACTGTATGGTGTTTATGGCTGAATTTCTGTTTTTTTTTTTTAATTCAGCTTGTTATTCATTACCAGACGCACATGCCTGTAGTACTTTTCTTAGCTTTTCCTTCCATTGGGTATGTTGTACACCGTCTCCTTTTCTCATTCCTAAGTATTTATAGGCTTCATCTTGTTCCAGTTCCCTAATGTTTGTGACAAAATCTAAATCTATTGAGTGAGTTTCTGTAATTCTCCTTATCTTGAATGTTATTTTGCACATTTACCTAATCCGAAATCCATATTTTTGTCGCACTGAAACATTTTACATCATGGAGGAAACTCTTCAACTCATTGTCGTCTTTGGCAAAGAGTTTCAGATCATACCTATAGAGTAGTGATTGAATACTTTCTTATTTAGCTTGTAACCATAGCTACTGTTGTTTAGCTCATGCGTAAAAGAAATTAAGGATAGACAAAACAGGAGTGGTGACAAGGAGTCTACTTAAAAGATTCCACGTCGGATATTCAGACGGTTGGATGTAGCAGTGCCTCGGGTGTGATTTAGAGATAGTGTGGTGTTTCACATTCTCATGCTGTGCTTAAGGGAATTTACTAGCACGGGAGAGACTTTGTACATTTTCAAAGTCTTAAGTATCCAAGAATGTTAAAGTCTTTACAGTAATCAATCCACGCTGAGCTAAGATTTCTACATCATCTCCTGCAATTTTTCAGGATCACTTTGTTTATCAGTAGTTGATCTTTGCAACCATATGAACCTCTCCCGCATCCCTTCTGTTCCAGTGGAAGAATGTTGTTACCTTCGAAAAAAAAAGTAAGTACGGTTCATCAGGACAGACGTGGTCAATTTATACGTGGTGGACAGGCATGTTATTTGCCTATAATTTTTCGGATCATCTGTTTCACTCATTTTTGGCATGAGATATGTAATACCTTCAGAGATCAATTCCGGGATTCCATTGAGATTATTTATAAGTATCGATAGAGTTTGTACAAGAGTTTTATGGATTGATGAGAGATTTTAGAGACATAAATTGTGCACCTTGTCAATTCCTGGGGATTTCCATTTGGGGGATTTCGTTACAGCTTTTCTAATATTATGTGTGGTTATATTTTTCCACTGTTGCAGAGTTTTATCCAGCATTCGTTCTTCTTCACGTTGGATTTATTCTTGAATTTGGGTTATATTCCTTTGGGCAGCTTCAAATATTCTCACAAAATGTCTACGTCTTGTCAATAGATGATGGTTTTTTGACATGTATAAGTGCATTTCCAATTTCCCTGTAAAACTTCTTAAGGCCCATTTGGAATATTTTATTTTGGCGACAGTAACTATAACGTTTCTTATATCGTCTTGTTTTTAGTGCCTATAACTGCAGTTTCTGTTTCTGCATTTCCTTGATTGATGGAATTTCATTTAGTGATTTAATTGAGATATTGGGTTTCTAGTGAGCTCATTTAATATAGAAATCTCACATCTGATTTCTTTTATTTCTAGCATCAGTTTTACCTTCCAAGCTGGCTCTCTTTGTCTGTTGTTAATTTTTTTCATTGTCTCCTTCTTGTAAACAGCGAAAAATGATTCATATCATCGATTAGTTCTTATCTGTACAACAACTACTTTAACTTGTCATGATTTCCCCTGAGGCCTGTTTTCCATTTGGTATTTATAAAGCTCGGCTTCTACACAAGACAAAGTGTAGAAAATAGCAGTAGAAAGAAGGGACACGGAAAGTTTCTATTTAAAGAAGGCCTGACGCGAAAATCAGTGTTCAGAATCATAAAGTTTCTTTTGGAAATGAACACCAACCTCTAGCGCAATCATGGACAAACTATGGCCCGCGGGCCACATGCAACCCGATTAGCTTTCTGAATGGTACGACTAATTTAATGAGGAAAATAACGTTATCAAAATATTCTTCATTTTCTTTCAATCTCACTTGTTCACTGATACATAGCCACATCCATAAAGAAAAATGGATGAGAATTGTTATCACGGAATCAAACATTAAGAATAAAAAATTATTTTGGTTTGCACGTGTGTATGAATCAAAATATTTTTTACAAGATACGTATGGGCCGACATGTCTTAAATTTTGTAACATTTCATTGAAGACAACTTTGTCAGCATTTTAAACAATAGGCGATTTTTAGTAAGGAAGATCATAAGTGTCAGCAACTTATGCTTCAGAAACCGGAAACATTAACGATAATTATTTTTCTCTAGAGAATAAATATACTTCTTTTAAAAATGCTTTTTCATCGTCAAATGAATAAATTCGAAACAAATCACACGTAGCAGTTTGTGTTAATCAACCTGTCATCAGTGATAATATTATATCAGGAATTCTTTTTTATATATAGAAGGAATATTTTCTCTAAATAAAACAATGAACTTTTCTCCATTTCTAAGGCCGATCCTTATGCGCATGCTCTTTGGTTGGGTTTATGCACATGCGCTTTGCGGCATTTGTAATGAAAACAATTTTTAGTCGTGCGACCCGCCTTATGATGAAATATGTCTCATACAACTGTTCGAAAAATGTTGCCCATGCCTGCTCTAGCGTCTGTTAGAAATCTGTAACTCTTCAACAGGACAGAAAATTTAACACAGAGTTCTCGTAAAGCCTCTTATTTTTTTATACTAAGCTTAGCCAAATAGGAAGCAAGTGAAAAGGAGCGATGCATCGATCTGGGAAATAAGCACAGCATGTCTACTTTGAAAATTAGTATTTAAAATCCTGAACACATTTACAACATTTACATTATTTACATTATTCGAACTGTTATCCTCATCTTCATTGCCATATTCACAACGTTTCAGCCGTTGTACGCTCCAGCCGTCTTCAGGTGACTGGAATTTCGAACCGAACCCTTTATTTCATCCACCGGGGTAGATTGTTCTAGTTCCACGTGTTATGCCTCTTATAACTCAACTCTCCATATTTTTGGTTCACCACTGTTGTAGGCTGGTATTGAACACACCACAACTTTTTGGGTCTAGTCCCTGGATCTAACAACGCCTTTAACCACTGAACGATGTGTACAATAGCCAAGACGTTCTGCATATGGCAATGAAGATAAGGATAAGAGTTCGAGCAATGTAAATAATCTAAGTAATCATAATATACTTAGTGACATAGACAGATATAACTATATAACAATCATTTCATTTCATTCAACCATGACATCCACTTTCAACATTCGCATCTTTAAGATTGTCTTTTGCTGGATATTTACGCAACGTCCACGTTATATATTTAGATGCTTCTTATTAAATCCTGTCTATTGCTTTTTAGTACAAGGGGATGGAAAAATCTTCTAGCCCCCCCCCCCGCCATTTACAAAATCTAACAATATGACCAATGATCAGATTTCTTTTTGGGACCCTTCATTTGTTATGTTAAGAACTTTTCAACAGCAATTCGCGTATTGACAATCATAGTGTTATTTTCGCGGTCATTATGAAACCATGTGAGTTGTAGTTCTTCTCTGAATTGTATTAGATGAAGTGTTTTAATAATTGAACGTGTTTTTCTTCATACTAATTATCCTCGTCTTTGTTTGTTTAATTACACGGCATTTCGGCAGTGTACCGTTTGACCTTTCGCAAGTGTCTCCACCGCTGAAACGTTGTGAAAAAAAAAAAAAATAAAATAAAAAATAAAAAAAAAACCTATATGGAGAAGTTAAATCTACTTTTTCCATTTCGTCTTTTTAATAAAACATGTTTACCTCCTTATGATGGTCACACTCATTACTTTGTATTTATTCCGAACAAATTTTTTGAGAAATTTTCGTTTTTTATTTTAGTTTTTGTAGTGTAGAACAACTTTCAAAAAGTTCCTTGTCAACATCATCCGAAATAGCATCTATCTATCTATCTATCTATCTATCTATCTATCTATCTATCTATCTATCTATCTATCTATCTCAGTCTGTTGCTGTCTATCTATCAATCTGTATCTGTATCTATATATATATATATATATATATATATATATATATATATATATATATATATATATCAGTCTGTTCCTATCAAACTATTTAGCTGTATATTATTGTACAAGTGCTGAATATTAACTACAGAACTCAGTATTTTTTAACAAAGAGAATTTTGTTTATATATATATATATATATATATATATATATATATATATATATATATATATATATATGTATGTATATATATATATATATATATATATGTATATATATATATATATATATATGTATATATATATATGTATATATATATATATATATATATATATATAT
>CAHIKZ030000669.1:2497500-2502500 GCA_903632075.3 Acanthosepion pharaonis | reverse complement strand
AAGACTTACTCACTTCCTTCCAGAACGACCATAGTGCTTTTTTTCTCTCTCATATATATATATATATATATATATATATATATATATATATATATATATATATATGTGTGTGTGTGTGTGTGTGTGTGTGTGTGTGTGTGTTTCAGTTTGGCCGCTATATGCCCATATACGTTAATTTTCTTAATTTCGTCTCCAAATTTATATCTCCCTCTCTTTCTTTCAAAACCTTAGGAAATTTGGCTCCCTGAGCCGCGCTAGGGAAGTTTTTCTCCCGGAGTCGATCCTCCAGATCTACAAATCAACAATTCGCCCTTGCATGGAGTATTGCTGCCATATATGGTCTGGTGCCCCTTCTGTTTGCCTCGGGGTTCTTGATAGGCTCCAGAGGCGGATATGCAATATGGTTGGCCCTGCCCTGGCGTCTCGTCTACAATCACTTTCTCACAGACGCGCCGTCGCCTCCCTCTGTCTGTTCTACAAATACTTCCATGAAAATTGCTCCGAGGAGCTGCATTCACTGGTTCCCAGACCTTACGAGTTCCAGCGCCTCACGAGGCTGGCATCCCGCTCTCACCCCTTCACTGTCGAAACTCCTAAATATAGCCGTCTCTAATAGCTTCATGTCTCGCACCTCTCGCCTGTGGAAATCCCTTCCCTATTCCTGTTTCCCTGTGAGCTATAATCTCCAGCTATTCAAGTGTAATGTCAATCGACATCTCCAGTTGCCTTGATCTATCCACTACCCTCATCCTTTCTTCTATCACTCCTATCTGATTTTGCTCTAAATTTTCTGTAACCCCTTGCGTCCTAGTGGCTTCCCGCCTTGCTTGGGGTGAAATGCTTAAAAAACAAAAAAACAAAAAAAAAAAAACCTAAGTCACTCTCTTATTTCTTACAGCTTTACCTCTCTCTTTTCTCTCTCTATATCGTTTCCGGTGAGTTGACCTATTAAATAGGTTAATGTCTGATCCTTACCCCCAGCCCAGCCCTTCCTCACTATTAAGTTTTGGAATAGAAATAAATTTAAAAGCATTCTTATCTCTCCCTTCCCTCTCTAATTTCGACCATGTCTGCCACACTATCTCTCACCACACTCTATCTCACCTTACATCAACTTAATATTACCCCTCAAAAGTGTAAAAATTATATGTAAATTTAAATTCATTTTTTCATCCTTGAAAGTGAGGTCTGAAGATCCAGGGAAAAAGAAACTGCCTGGGGAAATAAATTATAACCATGGAAAGAAACAGCATCAGCCTAAAACAATAAATTCAAAAACGGTAAATTCTGTCTGAAGAAAAAATAGGTTTAATTATCTTCTCTTACCGAAACAAACTATTAAATAAAGGATCAGAATTCATCTTAGAATACAGACACGAATACAAATTATTACTAAGTTAGTTAAAAATCGAAAACGAACAAGAATAAACTAAAATAAATAAAAGAACAGTATTACGTAAAATAAATTAATCAAATAAGTAAATAATAAAATTAACAAACCACAAACGCAAGATAAACACGAAAAGGTAGTAATAACAACCATAAAATAATCAATTTAAAAAAAGTTAACAAACAATACTATAAATAAGCCCAAAACTGAATTCGGATCCATAATTATTCCCACTCAATATATCTATCTATCTATCTATCTATCTATCTATATATATATATATATATATATATATATATATATATATATAGACTGTTTGACCAACACAAGTAATGTTAAAAGATTCATGTTAAACAGATAAAAAAATAAAAAACAACAAATGAAAACTACAGAAAAAAGTTCATTTTCTCCATCAAGACATTCATTTCTGTAGTTTACTGCTTCCAGCAAACAGAAATATTTCTTCTCCCGATGATGGCCATTTTGACCGAAACTAGTCGAGGAATCTAAATGAAATAATAATAAAAAAACGAAAGAATATTTATCTACAAACCAGTGTGTCTGAAGATTTTAATTTTTGATATTTTTATTGTTCAATATATATATATATATATATATATATATATATATATATATATATATATATATATATATTCTCTTCATACGTTGTTTTTATAGATACACATATTTAAGCAAATTCTCTGTTTATAATAAACTGTATTAACAACATTTACCGGCCTGAATATCTGAGTAATCTCATAGGAAATGTGTCCTCCGACAAAATCGTACTAACCTCCTACACAAACACCACCAACGGAGCAACAAAAAATCTTCAGCAAACAAATGTTGTGTAAAAGTTCGCTTACCCACTGTGGAATCTTTCTCTAATAATAATATTTCAAACAACACACACGTTGGTTCTGCAACAACAACTTATTTGCACCGTTTAACCTGTCATTTATATGATAATAGCGACATTAAATCATATATCACCAGACAACTCAAATCCTTACTGATAGCAGAAAAATACTATATCACATAAATTGTAATTTACGAATAAAAATATTAGAAACATTAAGCGCAAAAAACAAAACAACCCACCATTAATAAAATGATATGTAAGAAAAACGGAAATATGAAGATACGACGTGAGTTAAAGCGAGATTTCAAAATAAAGAAACTTACATAACACAAAAATATAGGCGCAAATGTCCCATCAGCGGGCATCACGACAACAGACATGGCGTATCAGCTGGCCTTGTATTGTCTGCAATTGAATCATTTTGCCTTAGTTTGATGTTAGGATTTGATGCGACTCGGGTTAATGTACTATGTACGATGCTTATTGTTATATAATTGTGTAGAGTAGATTCATTTGGCATAGTTTGGGTTTACCTAAACACTTGAGCATTACGTTGCACTGATTCTTGAGCGTTTGCCTCCATTCATGAAACCCATGTCCGCCAACAACGATGTCTTATTAATGCATTGTGGATAATATGGCTCAGAATTAGTTTCAGAAGTATACTGGAGATTGCCAACCAATGGTATGGACACGACGTTCATCCTACATTAGCCAAATAAGGCATTTATAGGACGATATAGAGAGGTGTGTTCTTCATATATGATGCAGCACCTACAAATGCTACGAAACTGTGGACAGTTATCAAAACAACATGACTAACATCTATGCAAAGGTCTTCAAACCATTGGTAGACTAGATATTATTATAATCGATACGAGACACTCATTGAACTTTGGCATGCTTGTCTATTAATTAAGGTGTGCAGAGAAATTCTCAACGTAACCCATTACTGGTTTCATTCCTGCAAGAAGAGTAATGTAATAATAGACATAAGACTTATTGACCCATGTCAAGGTTGACTATAACAGCAACAGTTTCTTCAAGCATGCTTGTTACTGGAGAGTTGTTTACGCAATTGTTTATCCCACCTAATCGCAAGTGGCAAGAGGTTTTGTCATCATGAATCAGACAAAAGAAGATTCTTACTTTGTCAAATCACTTAAAATGATTTTGTGCCGGTTAACTATGAAAGCATCATATCCGCTTTTGTAACTTAATAAGTTTGTAGAACAAATATTTCGTTATTGAATACAAGAAATCTATGTTCACCTTTCAACAAAACATGTGTGGTTTATGATTCACTCTGGTTCTTATAGGGAAGAACATTTTAATCGTGTATTAAATGTGTTAAAAGTGAATGGAACCAGAGTTCGTAGATTTTTTTTTTTTATTAAGGATTTATTCCTTCGCATGCATAAAATAATACGCTTCATCTGCAATTGTTTGACTTTCCAACAACGTAAATATTTTGCTTGATGACAATCGGTGTTTACTACACTTAGTTTTCTGTCATAAAGTGTAAGCAAGCAGTTAGGATGATTCACAAAATACCGATTGGCCAGGTGGTTAGGAAATTGACCCGAGCTCAATCCTACCGAGAAATTTCGCGTGATCATGAAGGATTATCTTGGATATGTCCTGTGGAAATTCCTCAAATAATAACGGCATTTGATGCTGGTTATTAGAGATTTTGTGGAGTTAAAACAAAAGTAAATATTCAGAAACATTCTGAAAATGTTTAAAAGATTTCCTCAGGATTACTTTTCCTCAAATCTTCTGATGGAAAATCAATAAGATACCATATTGATATGGAGTTACATGCACAAATGTCGGATTCCCTATGAGAAAAAAAAGGCGTCTCATTTTAAGTGTTCAAATTGTCATCCTTCTATGATGAGGCTGGTTTGTAAATTTCAATGATGCAACAAATTAGACTGCGGTGCTGAAAGTGCACTGTCAGTGGGAATACTAAGTTGAAGTGATCCGAATAAAAAGAGATTAAATGGTTTTAAATTTGGTTTAGAGGGAAAAATATTCAACAAAGCCCTTCGTCCATTGCAGATGCATGGAAATCATAATAGAAATATAAGACGTTACGTCATCTTTGTGAATCAAAAAAGTTTCTTTAATGAGTGGAATGACTACAAATTCTTAATCCCATTTGATCATTGATATGTTTATCATTTATGTATTGGATTTTGAAACAGGCATTTTGCACACACAGACACACACTCACTCACACACACACACACACACACACACACACACATAGTGATTTTCCAAGCTTAGCTCAGATGTGGCATATGGCTGAAAATATGGGGCACCAGTGGCGTAGCTAGAGTAAACGTCACCCGGGGTGGTCAGCTCAAATGTCACCCCGATTCACCCTATACTGAATGGTTAGCTGCAGCTAAATTTTCATACATACTCTACCTCTACTTTACTCTACTGACTGGTACGTTACTGTTTATATGTATGATCCAAGAGAAAATCCAATACTGCAAAATAATCAGTTCAAATCAAAAGATTTTTAAAATGCAACTGTTCACTTTCAGAACAACTAAATACCAAACACGGCAATACACAAAAGAATGACATTCGATATTATGGTCTTAGAATGAAAGTTTTCTTTTTTTCATTGTGGCAAACTGTTCAATGACATCGTCAAAATCTGTTTGTCTTGTAAGCTCGTTTTCAATGGACAGCCAGATCATGGTTGACGTAATTTTCTGTTGATAATTTTCC
>CAHIKZ030000669.1:2472500-2492500 GCA_903632075.3 Acanthosepion pharaonis | reverse complement strand
TGTGTGTCTGTGTGTGCGCGTATGAGAGAGAGAGAGAGGTTTGGAATTAATCTTTGATTTAAGAGTTAATTAGACCACAGTTAATCATGGCACTCAGCCTTAGTTCTCTGACAAGGAAAACATCTTTATCTTCCATGCCTGCAAATAAGTTTAGTGAGCTTCATCGATCTTGGAAAACAAGACTAATATATTTATCTAATATGCCATCCCTTTATATATGCACATATATATGTGTGAATATATATATATATATATATATATATATATATATATATATATATATGTATGTATGTATGTATGTGTGTGTGTGTGTGTGTGTGCACACACGCACGCACACCAACATATATTTATATATATTGTCATATCTCTTTCTTGCACATACATCTATGTAAGATACGGTAAACCTGGGCTTTTATTTTTATTTTCAGGTTACAGTTTTGATACTTAACATTTGTGCATATTGAAAGGAAAACATAATAGAATTTGGAAACCTAATAATGGAGAATGTAAATACTCTGTACTTTGTAATAGCTTTTATTATCTATTACTGTATATAAAATAATCGATACGTTAAGTAGAAGAAAAGAAGATACAAACCGTGAATTAAAATCGAAAAGAGCCGTAAAGAATAAATTTCATTTGAATGGAATTGTGGGTGTTTATAGCTGAATACAATTCATCTTAGATGGGAAAGGTGAATGTGATGTGCATCCTTGCAAAAGCTGCTTCTGATTTTATCACAATGGATTCTGCTTTCGGTTGCCTTGCAAAAGTTGGCAGCTGTCTTACCGTTGCTTATTATGCAGCGGAATATTTTCTTTTATTTATGAAAACAAGAGACTTTCATTGCGAGAATAAAAGACACACGATGATAACATTAGAGAACAATTATTCTTTAATCAAGGCTTTGTATTTTGATGTCGTTTCTTTTATTTATTGCTGAAAGATCTGCATAATTTTTAGCCGGAGAAATTATCTTCTGCTTTTATCCCTACATACACATATGCATAGAGAGACACCCACGCACATAGACATACAAACGTATGTACTCATACACATGGTACCACACATATATGTATCCGTCCACATTAATATAACAGTCTGGAAATTTAAAATACAAACTAAATTCCATTATTTATCGAAGATATTCTATTCGAAAAACAGTTATTTATTTACATATTTATTTTAATTTTTATTCTTTTCGCTTTTGAGATCGAAAGAACGATCAGAATTTAAAATACGAAAATACCGATCTATATAAATAATCTGTAACTGAAATAATACTTATCCAGAAGCCAGCAAAGAGATGTTATATGTAAATAAGTCAGTGTGTTGCCAAGTAGCGTGGGCGAAAGCTCAACAGAAAACGATATAAAGCTTATTAAAATAGAAGAAAATGCAGCCGATTTTATTCGGTGTCATTTTTTTTAAAAAGTAAAATAATAATAATAATAAACGGGCGAAATTTTAAAAGCAAGAAGATAACTAGTCAGCAACGATGACAGTGTCGGCACCGCCATCAAGGGACTTGAAAAATGCAGAATAAAGAATGGTCAAAATTACAAGAACCAAAAAATTACATTTTGAAACAAAGGATGAAAAAAAAAACAAAAACACAAAAACAATTCAACCAAGAATACAAAAATGCTAGGAAAAATTTTATAGACACTTCAGAAGAGAAATCGGAAGAATTGGATCCAAATGAAAATGAATATCGTTAAACATGGGAAATGTAAAGGGAAAGAAAAGGAAAAAGAAAGAGAGAGAGAGTGGGGAGAGAGAGTTTATCTTAAATCGGCTCAAAACAATTTTGTAAGGTTTGACTAGATAAAATCAAGACAAATAAAACAAAGGACAACAATAAATAATAATAATAATAATAATAATAATAATAATTTCACGAGACAATACTCACAAACAGAAAACTCAATGCGAATCGCCCAGACATGGCAATCAAAGACCACAAAAACAGAAGGTGCTTTCTTATTGATATGGAAGTCCTCGCAGATTGTAATGTATCTTTGAAGATCTTCAAAAAAAAAAACTATGGAAATATAAGTATCTTGAAATGGAAATCTCAAAAATGTGGCACATGAGGACATCCATAATTCCAGTTGTAGTTGGAGCCCTCGATAGACTCACTGAATGGATTCCTAGCAGCCCATGCCTTAAGGAATTACCAAAAAAAAAAAAAAATGTACTAACAAGTACTGTTTACACATTACGAAGAGTTTCATCAGTGTAAAATGTGTGAGATCTTTTTTGATTTTTTTTTTGTTTATTTCTTTTCACAAACATGATTAGTGGAAAATGTTATGAAGCTATTTCTGACCTCAGGTCTCTCGTTGGGGCCCAGATGGAAATGTGTAGACAACAGAAATCCAAGGAAGAAATAATAATAATAATAATAATAATAATAATAATAATAATAATAATAACTGGTATGAACACCACCCAGACCCGGTTACGGAGATAGGACCTGTTCCAATTCTATGGGATTACACAATACACACTGACAGAACAATCAAGGCCAACCGGCCAGATATTGTTATTAAAGACCACAAATAAAAACGATGCCTCATTATTGATATGGCAGTCCCTGCTGACTGCAATGTATCTTTGAAGATATTCAAAAAGTTGTCAAAGTACAAGGACCTTGAAATAGAAATCTCGAAAATGTGGCATATGGGAACATCAACAATCCCTGTTGTAGTTGGAGCCCTAGGACTGGTTGGAAAAGATTGCAGTAGACTAATTGAAAGGATTCCTGGAAGTCCATGCCTCAAGGAGATACAAAAAATTGTTCTGACAAGTACAGCTCACACTTTACGAAGGGCTTTATCTATGTAATTTAATTTTTTTTTTCTGTCAGTGGAAAGTGTCATGACGCCATTTTTAACCTTAGGTCCCTGGGCGGGACCCGGAAAGAAATGTGTAAACGCCAGAAATCAAAGAAAATAATAATAATAATAATAAAAGTCTACTAATTCTTTCAGGAAGAAGATCTACTAAAAAGTACATTCTTTACATAAAGTGCAGTTTATGTGATAAGGAGGTGAAAAATTTTACCCTCATCATTAGAGTTTGTGGGTGGGTGTGAGATAGAAAGAATACAAGCACCACCATGGTATCCCATCAGCATTGGTGCCGATGTTGGAAGTATGGACTTCGTCGATTAAAACTGGTATCGCCACAAGACAAAGAAGAACAACGAAGTAAAATGATCTGCGTTCTTGTGGCACCCAAACAATACATCTTTGTCGTTGACAAAGAAGCAGGAAAAATGCCGCCTCATTGGCGTGCTTGTTCCCGGTGATCATAATAACAAAGTCAAAGACATTGAAAAGCTTAAGAAATTCAATGACTTCCGGGTTGAAGTTACAAGAATACGAGACACTATTGTCACTGGTATCCTTGAGGCATTGGGTTCTATGACACCAAATTCCTATATAGTATATCACCGCTTCGGAAGTCCGCACCGGTTGGTACTGCAAATATTCTGCTAAAAGATCTTTCTGTCTGAGATCGTATGACGTTATAATTTCTTGGTTGATTTTCTTCATCAGCATATGAAATTCTATAGATCATTTAATGCTGAAATCTAAATATTTTGAACGTCATTGTATGGCTTCAACTACAGCTAAAATGGTCACTTTAATATAAATATGTATTGCTGGTATCTTTGAACATGGTGGGCACCGATATATTTTAGTTTAAAAAAAGACTGGAGGAGAGGGAATAGATGATAGGAAAAGAGAGTATTGCAACGGAGATAAACGGTTCAGTTGTACAGCATGATATTAAGACATTTTATTTTTAAACTTTTAAGTATTTACGGTGTTGGGGATTTACTATTTGCCCATAGCTGGGACCCTAACAGGCGCTACTACGCCGGGTCAGAATGGACTCGGGAATAACAGCGCCTAAAATGTGGTACCACGTTCCGCAAAACCTCCAATCATCCGATCAGAGGTCTAACTGCCAGATGTCGTTTATCGTCATACCCAAGTTTGGTGACAATATGTTAAACATCCATAATGCAAAATGGCCGGCAGGAAACGAAAATCGGGCGAAAGAATATGAAAAAATTCTATTTCTGAGCTGATTACAGTAAAATCGGATGAAAGTGAAAAGCTAGATAAATGTCTGGTGTTTTCTAGAGAATTGAAAGAATATGTAACATGACAGAAACGAGGATACCTACCATCAAAGCTGTATTATCTTGTTAGCTTGTTACTCCTGCCATCGTATAGATAAAAGCCACAATTTTCTTTCAGTGTGGTTGTTGGTTAAATCGCTGTGTCTGGAACCAAGTGGCGTTTCCTTTTCTCGGTTCTTACTTTTACTTTAGTGTGACATATCATTTTAGGACAACCATTTGGTTTTTTGCAGTTTTGAGGTATCATTATAAGTGAACTTAAAAAATCAAAAAAAAAGACAGAAAAATATTTTGAAGAAATTAAAAAGCTATGGATGAATTAGATCATCCACAAAAGCAATATTGCTAAACTCCGAATACCGTATCGAGGGCGAGTGTAACGGAGAGAAATTATCCCCTTCGCCAAATCTATGAATATAGAATACAGCGCAGTACGTAATCTGTTCAATGAAACAACGTTAAAGATTAACATTCACCAGCAGCGGTTCCGTAATTCTTCCGTCTTCGATATCATAGGTTGGCAGTGAATACTCGAGAAAAAAAATGGCCGCCTTTATACACGTCGCATTGAATATTCTAAGCCTTCTGATTGGTTAACCCTTCTATTGGTGAACTATAAAATGAGTCAGCTCATTTTGACTAGCTCACTAGTACAAAGTACCCCCAAATTCTAAAAGCGTTCGGTGATAGTCACCAGATAGTGCAATTCTAAAAATCCAACTGGTACAAATATTATAAAGATGAACTAATCGAAATTCTCATTTAAACGTTTTTCCATAAATGTAAAAAGAAATATTTTAAAATGTATTCAAATGTGTAAGGTTTGTCAAATATATCGATTTTGAAGCAAATTCTGAAAAATTAATAGCGTTTTTTTTTCTTGCTATTTTTGTCTTATTATCAGAAATTTATTTCTGTTTCTTTTTGGCATTTCAACAATCAGCTTTGGAAATAATCTTAAACTCGTTACTTTATCACTTGAATTATCTAAAAAAAATTGGTTATTTTTATGAAGAAGAATGACGTCTTTTTGTCTGTGAAAATTTATATCTGGCTTTGGTATTGTCTGAACTTGGAAATAAAAAAAAGATCTTTTTCTCAGTTGAACTGAAAATCGTTTTTTAATAAACAGTCACACTTGACGAATGTTTCACAGTAATAGATGGATAAATATTTACTTAGTTTGCTTATTTGTTGAAAAGTAAACGAAGTTTTTGAACTTGGTCGACACCAGCATATTTTAGTTAAAAAGACTGGGTGAGAAGGAAATAGAGGATAGGAAAAAAGAGTATTGCAACGGAGATAAACTGTTCGATGGTACAGCATGATATTAAGACATTATTATGAATCCCGTAGCCCTTTACAGTCGTAAGCGTACCACACGTACTACATGATAAGAGTGGGTGTGTCTAGGACAAGACAGCCTGACAGATCCTTCATTCTTCATTCTTGTTTTGAATTCGGAGTGTTCCTTCACCTAGACTAGTTGCCACGCAAAGCTAGACAGCCCTAGTTGCTCTGTTATTTAACCCATTGCTATGGGCAGAATATATAGGTACATACCTTTTCCAATATCGATTGTGCGAAAATGGACGCAACAGGTTAGTTCAGAATTTGAACTTGGTCCGCTTGGACCACACTCTGAGTCAATCTCAATTGCATTACGAGCTCAGCCATATTGCATACTGTCATAAAAATTCGACGTCTTTAAGTCCAAGAAACTGAATTATATATATATATATATATATATGTTGGCTGAAAGAAGGCAGGATGAGTTCATATTTTATACGCCAAATATTCTATACCGAGAATCTGAATGTCTCAGCAGAAATCGAGTACCCTCAGACTAAGCAAGGTTTGATTTTTTAAAAACATGTCCAGTTTTTGTGATATTTAGTGAATTATAGCCGCCCTAGTTTCTTCTTCCGATCTGACAGGAGTGGCACTCAGTGTGGGTCCTGCTTCTGTAGCCATATCTTCAAGGCTCAACGTACTGTGATTTCAGGGATGTTGCATCAGCTTGACCCAATCTGGGCATTCTTCGCTGATGTCTTTTATCAACAAAGGATTTCCGCGTCCAGAGAATTGATGCTCGCTGGGTTTCTTGTTTTACTAATCCTTTTATCTAAACCGACGAAATGTCCGTGATAAAACTACTAGATCAGCAGTTGTTTAAATAACCCTAAACTCGCCTCGCTCGTCTGGCATCAACGTTGCGTACAGAGTCACTTATCCACTTTTCTTTATCGTATGAAAGGAAATTCATCAGGTCATCACGAGCATTTTAACGCTTATATCAATTTAATTATTGCCACGTCAATGGCTGATAAGAAAATTGTCTAAAAGATTACTTAAGTGGTCATGATATATAGTTTTAAGGCATGCTATATTTATGGGTAAAAGTGCTCAATATCAGAATATAGTATATATGCAAATATGATAAGAGACACTAAGGTCAACACCAAGCGAGGAAAATTTGTTTCGTGCCTGAACACAGACAGTAGGGCATACCCTATAACCATTAGATATTAACAGTCATTGGGTATGGCCTACTGACTGTGTTCAAGCAAGAAACAAATTGACTTCGCTTAAATACAATAGACGTTAATATTAAATACAATAGAGGTTAATATCTATAATGCATCATAGGCCATCATATAAAAATAATGGAGTCAAAACACAACATATATAGCCTGAAGAGTGTGCTCAAGCATGAAACTGACCGTCACCGTTTGATGTTGTCCTCAGTGGCCTCTTGATATATATATATATATATATATATATATATATATATATATATATAGAGAGAGAGAGAGAGATAGAGATAGAGAGATAGGGCACGGTGGAGTAATGGATAGCGGCTTGGATTGAGGAATCGCAGAGCCGAGTTTGAATTCCAGTCGAATCCATTACATTCACTTACGTGCTAATACCCTTGGGAAAGGTATGAATCCTCTTCCTCTCTCTCCAGCTATGGGTAAAATAGCAGAACAGACTGGGATCTATAGCCTTGGATGGCAACTGTTCTCGGAGAAGGACAACTCTGAATTCAGAACCTGCAGAGGGTCATTTGGGAACCTTGTGGCACTTAGTGCACCAGGTCTCTGTATTCGTCCCTCCAAAAAGTGTCGATGGTCCTGCACGAAGACTTCACCACTATACTCAAATCTCATGTGCCGTTGTCGGGCTTTCGGTTTCCTGGAATCTCATCTGCTTGACCCTCATACGTCGAATCCGACGGGTGAATCGACTATATATATATATATATATATATATATATATATATATATATATATATATATATCCAAATGTAAAAAGAACGAAGAGTAAGGTTTCAGCGTCGGTCAATACATTAATTTAAAACAGAGCTCAATGCAAAAGTAGAGCCATAAATATTTATTTATTAAGCGGGTACACTACAAAACTGTACATCTTGTTTCAACGTTAAAAAAATCTTTTTTTAGCATTTCATCAGGTGGGGAATCACGATGCCACTGAAATATTTTATTCAGAAATGCAGTTATCGAAACAAACCTTCCACTTCCATCATTGGAAAGTTTATTAAACTATATTTAGATATTTTCCAATGACGGAAATGGAAGGTATACTTCAATAACTGCATTTCTGAATAAAATATTTCAGACGAATCGTGATTCCCTACCTGATGAAAATTAAAAAAATTTTTAACGTTGAAACAAGAAGTACAGTTTTGTAGTGGGTATGTATATGTTTTAATGTAACACTGCATAATATATATATATATATATATATATATATATATATATTTCTGTTCACATCTATTTATCTGTCGTTAGAAAGTTGAAGCGTTCTACTTTCACTAGCCTGTGTGCCTATGTCTTATTACCGACAACATTCTATCTTTTCGAAAGTCATTTCTTGATTCTAGGAATGACGCGAATTCCTTTCCAGTTATTATTCTGTTCGTGTCGCATAGTGCAGTTGATAATTTGTGTGTGTGTGTGTGTGTGTGTTCGCGAATTTTTTTGTTGGCTCAGAAGATAACTTATTGTAAAGAGAATATTACAGCGCATCGTAAATTTTCCTGAACTTGTCGGAATCTGTCTCTGTCATTCACATTTTGCTGATTTCTCCTTAAGACCGATCAATAGCATTCGGTTGAATGTTTCAATAGATTTTAGTTTTTCGGGGTGAAAAGCTGTTAGAGAGACGGGGAAAATATGCCCACACCTGAAAGCACACTCAGGAGTCATATTGGCGTACCATTGCAAAAATAGTCCCTTATTTCATGGGGGGGGGATACTTTTCTCCAAGGATACAAAACAATAGTTGTTTTCTCTCTCTTTCCCCATATATATATATTTGTGTGATTACTTTTTTTGCATATATGTACGGATAAGTGTGAATAAGTGTGTGAGTGTGCGTATCCTGTCCACCCAATGAGCAATGTGTTCATATGTCAAATCATCCAGCTTTTTTTTCAGAATCTCCCAGAACATTTCCTATATCTCGAGAAATTAGCCAACCATGAAATAAAGAACATTTTCTTTCAATTTATTAATCTTTTATATACATTTCTAGACTTTATTATATATATATATATATATATATATATATATATATATATATATATATATATGTGTGTGTGTGTGTGTATGTGTGTCTGTATATATATATATATATATATATATATATATATATATATATACTCTGTGTGTGTGTGAAAATGCCGGAAAAATTACCGTGCCAACAAAACGGACATATAAAAGAGTGCTCAATTCATTGCCCAGAGCAATTTAATACAATATAAAAGATAAAACATTATATCCTACCGCACTAGCTTCTTTTCGACCATGAGTTCTCTTCAGGTGTTGAAAGCAAGGTAGTGCGGTAAGATATAGTAGTTTATCTTTTTTTTTGTATATATATATATATATATATATATATATATATATTCATACATGTTTCATTAAATAATATAGACAAGTGTTGTCTATTTATTTTATGTAAATTCTTTTCATAACGTCTGATAAGCTTAATAACATTATCATTAAACGAAGAAAGAAAATCACAATATTGATTCATATATTTTAATCCAATCTAAGCTTTCGGCTTACATAAGCCATTATCAAAGATAACAGTTACAGTAAAATATATGAAGCAATACACTGACAAGAATGCGATGATAGTCTGTTTCTGTTTACATGGATGATTTCCAAGCAACGATAAACACGTGCATATAAAAAGCAGGAAGCGAAAATCGCACTGCAGCTCATGTCGTCACACATGGCCACGCGAGAGTGAATTCGAGAAGTATTAAGTATAGATAGATAGATAGATAGATAGATAGATAGATAGATAGATAGATATGTGTATCTCTGCATGTGAGTAAAATGATATATATTTTAAATTATATTGCTTAAAATATGTTATGATGTTGATTTGGGGTTAGTGGAGACTAACGCCAAATAACACGTAACAATAAAAAGGGTTTTAATAGGTTGGTAAAAAGGTACAGAAATCGCCTGAGTAGTCAATAACTAGCTCAGCTAAGAACTTCTCTGTCTATCTCCCCCATGTCAACTAACATGCCCCTATTTAAAGTCTCTGTTCACAGACGCAGACAAGTTCATCTTCAAGAGGGGTGGTAGGTTTCCGACACAACAAATATGTTATATTTATGGGAAATAGTTCTCAATATCGCTGATAGGGCATTTATACGTATAAAACGATTAGACATAAATATCAAACCTGCAGGATGACTGCTAGTTTTACGCTTCGAGCAGTCATCAGTCTCTAATTTACTTCTTTTGCAGGGGATTCTATCTCTCTCTCTCTGTCTCTCTAGATGAGGCCATTGGAGGCTTAAGAGTAGTGTGAGAAGAGAGAGACCGGTTAATTTTAGTTTTTGTTTACGGTATATTCTTTAAATTATTTATTTTCCTCAACTTGAGTGTTTTTATTTCAGTTTATTTTATCACATTATAAAATTTCTTCATTTTTTTTATTTATTTTAAAATATTTTCTTAGATTCAAAAGTTTGGTATCTGAAATAAAGTTATTAGAAATAAAGTTTGTTAGATATTAATTGGTCTCTGAAACCTTTATCGACTTAACAAAGACATTGACATCATAAGCAGATTATGTGTTTCGATAATCTTCAGGAAGCTAGATTACCCACTTAAATCCATGAGCATTCCATCTTCCAATACATGATGAACAGCTTGGCCTAATCAAAATCTGTGGAGACACCTGAAGACCTTTCACCACCTGAGCCGACTATAAACTTCTGGCCTCATATTTAGCTCAATACACTTCAGTACAATGTTGAAACATCAAAGAAAATTGATAGACGCCAAAAACCTTTACATCTCGCACGTCTATATAATAATCTGTTCATCCTAAATCGGCTTCAAGATCACATTGATATTGCATGGCAGTAAGCGAAGGAACATTTTTCCCGCAAAAACACGGCTGTCATCTCCCACGCTGACTCAGCCCGACAAATAACATCCTAAGGCTACCAGACATTGTCACCGGAATAAATATTTCAGAATAAAACTGTCATCCTCTTCTAATCTCTACTCTATCATATGTATTTGGCCGCTTTCTGTGTCTATCGATCGGACGATGCTGAATACGCTTCAGGTCTTTACCAACATGGGGTGTGTCATATCTTCTGAAGACAAACTAGACAGCGTGATCCACAACAGACTGACAAAAACAGTCCAAATTTTGAAATAATTTACAAGCATCTTTGAACTAAAAAAAAAAAACAAAGAAAAAAAAACACGAAAGAAAGATAACAAATTGAAACTGAAATCTACATATGCCACATAGCCCACCTCATATCTGGTCAACGACGCCAATTCGATAAAAAGTTGCATCTTCTCTTTCGTTCAGTGATCTTTGTTTCAGAGACGAAATACATCAAACACAGACATTTTTGATTATCTTTTTTGTTAATGTCGACATGTACTAACTATCCAGTGGCGGGGGTCATCCTTCACACTGGGGAGCAGTTCCAGACACGAAACAGAACACGTCTACATCGATGATATTAAGAAACAACTCGCTGAAAAAACTTTCTCTATATATCATTCCCACGCTAGCTCAGTCAATCAAATTCAACTTCCTTATTATGTCTTACATCTGACCCCGAATGTCAACGTCCGGAAATGAGATACACTAAAAAATAATAAACTAATATTTAACACATGACCGTTGTTTCTGTCGCTCTCCTTTATGGTACAGAACCTTGGATCATATACACACGCCTCCACCAATACCTCTGTATTTTACGCAAAACATATTGCCTCGTCTTCGGCTTGTCAATGGCGTATCAGTGAGTGGCGCGTAGTCCTCTACACTTCTATATTTTAGGCACTGTCCTTTCCTCAACCCTCTCTATATTCAATGTTTTCTCTCACTTTAACTCTCTGTAACCTCCTGCGTACTAGTGGCATTATCGTCAAGCATAGAAAATTTTGAAAGGACATATTCATGTCGTGTACCTAGAAAAATTGGTTTAAACTAATACTGATGTGAACTGAAAATGCTATGTATCTTGAAAGAATCTGTATACAAAACAAAGGTGTCTTGGCAGTAGGCTTGTAGAGTTTCCAGCAATCAGTTGTCGTCGGCAAAATATAAAACCAGACATCATGTATGCCATGTCTTTGTATATACGTATTTTATCTAAATCCGTGTACTTGTTCATCTATATGCGTATGTTTTTTTTATTTAAATTAAGTACATCGTTATGTACATGATTATAGTATTTAAATTCAAGTCCACAGGCAAAATACATGTGCTAAATAATGTAGCCAATTCAGTGTAGAGGAAATATATGCATGGGAGAATAAAAATTGCTCTCTCAGAAAATGAACGAGAACAATGGATATGAAAGTAAATTGGGCAACGAATTTTATGGAACAAAGCAAATAAAAAATTTTCAAATTGACCACAAAACCAGATATTCAAATTTTATTCACTGATTCTAGCCATAGAAATTTTATTCTATTGTAAGAATCGAGTTAGATTTGCAATCACTAACGGATAGAGAGCAAGAAAAGAGACTGAATAAATAGATGTGCAGTTGAAGATACACTTTTTAAAAATTATTTCCGGTGGTCCAAACATGGCGCTTACAGCTAAACTTCTTCAGTCGATCGTATCATTTATGTCTTTGTTTATTATTCTTAATATTTTGGTCATGTATTTCTATGAAAAATTATATTCGTTTATATCATTCTTTTCCTGCCCGATGTTCCTTCTTTTTTTCCTGTCTTTAAATATATTCACCCCCACTGATTCCTTTTATAACTTTATTTGTTTAGTTTTCAGCATCCTCTTTATTTCATTATAAATAACTTTCCCAATATGTTTATTACGTTATTCTTTCATTGTGCTTTTATATTTTTCTTCCTTGTTGCACAGACCATCTGTTCTGCTATGTTTATATAAAGCGAGCGAGAAAATAGTCGACATTTAGTGATGAGGAAGTTCACGCCATTTTTAGTATAGTAAATTCAGTTACAGAATATTTCACAGAAACATATGCGAAAGTAGTGAAGAAATGACACAACCGTGGAAGCAGCGAAAGGCTCGTTACTAATTTAGGTACTATAAAAGTTATTAGTTACCAAGTTCCGAACAGAAAATTTTAAAAGGAAATATTTATGTCGTCTACCTAGAAAAATTGGTTTAAACTAATACTGATGTGAATTGAAAATACTATGTACCTTGAAAGAATCTGTACATAGAACCAAGGTCACTTGAGAGACAAAGTAGGTTTGTAGAGTTTCCAACAATCAGTTGTCGTCGGCACCTGATCGCAGCCTGTCATCTGGATCTTCAACCCCTTTCCTTATTCCTTTTCTCGCCTCGGTGGCAGAAATAAGTGTGAAAATCCAGCCTACTCCTGAAGAGTCGTGAGCAGGAGCCACAGAGGGGTGTGGGCGGTAGACGCGGATTGGCAATCCAGGCCTCTCCTGATAGCACATCGCAGATCCTCTGCATACTGACGGTTGTCACCGCTCGCCCAGATGCTCGTATGCCATGTAGGCCGATTTGCACCAACGGTTTCCCAGGTCTAACGGTCGATGTTGGCCTGTGTCAAGGATGTCTTTAACTGATCCTTCAAGCGTCGTTTTGGGACTCCGAGGAACCTCTTGCCGCTGGAGCGTTTTCTAAACAGGATGATACGTAAAAGTTAAGTGGGACGTTTTCTGGACACATGACCCGCTCAGTGCGATGTTGAAGGATGATAGCCTCGATGCTGCGGGGAGTTGTCCGAGAGAGGACTTCGTTGTTGGTGGTTCAGTCCTCACAACTGGCGCGAATGATTCTTTGGGGCTTCGTTTGCGGGAACCGCTCCAGACTTATTTTTATGTCGAATCCCATATTTTTGAAAATCTTTATGATTGTTTATTTTTTTTCTGTGTTTTTTTTCTTCCACAACAAAAGACTGAGATGACGAAATAAATTGCATCGCAAAGGCATAAGCATTTATCACACTAAAAGAACCCAACGTTAATTCAAGAATAAACCCAACATGATGACTAATGAACCCTATCAAAATTGAACTAGTTAAAATAAGTAAAACGATAGTAGAAATAATTAACTCGGAGCTAAGGCGGAAGTTAGGAAAAAGTTAGTTAAATCAGTGAAAAACAAAATCAACTATAACTGGTTCCACAAACTAAAAAACAAATATAATTGTCAATTTATACAAATAGATGTAAAAAGATTCTACTCTACTATAGCAGAACTCATGCTAGATAAGGCAATCTCCTTAACAAATAAAAATAAACGCAAACGAAATAAAAATCATTAAACACTCCCCTAAATTATTACTATTCGACAATGAAGACGCATGTATAAAGAAAGAAGGGATCATTGACGCAAGAATGGGAAGCTTTGACGATGCAGAGATCTGCGAACTCATAGATATATATTTGTTATAAGCACACAGTAAAATAAATTTAAAGCCACCGTTTACATTATCTAAATATTGGGTCTGTGAAAAAAACATTACGACAATAATTGCCTCTGCCTATCGCGTTAATTACTTTCACCAAGCAGAAATGAATAAAGTAGAAGCGAACATGCGTTTGTTTCTTTAAATTCTTGTTGTTTTTCTCTTGAATTTCTAAATTTCATATTGATATGCTTGACATCCCGAACAGCAGATGTCTCTAATCTCATTCTTCATCGTTATTACTCCCGAAAGATAACCAAGCAGTGTCACTAGATGTCAGTCAGCAAGCATAACCGGATATCCATATAAAAATGCCGAACAACGGACACACCGTATCAATCCTGCGACTAAATAATATTGAATTCCGCCGGTTACACCGACGTCAAAACCTCCGATGACGCAATACGAATTATTTTCTACGCAACAGTAATACGAGAAAAAAATGATCATATCTGCGCGTTTTGCGTAAAAGCGAAGCAAAATATAAATCTATTTTTCTCAAAGGACATTATTAATGTTATAGTCTGTGTGACAGGCAGATTTAAAGATAAAAGTAAAAGAGAGAGAGAGAGAAAGAGAGAGAGAGTAAACATTAAAGGACGACAAAACAACAACAAAAGAAAAACAACGTTTGATTGTGTGGAAAAGAAGAATACAGAAAAAGAAATATATCTTACAAATGATAGGAATAAGGAAAAATTTTCGAAGATTTTGCCGACTAAAAAAAGAGTGTAATATTGAGTCAGAAAGAAAGAAAGAAAGAAAGAAAGAAAGGTGGAAGAAAGAAAGGAAAAGAGAAATAAAAAAGACGCGATACTATGGAGAAAGAAACAAAGAAAGCAAATAAAAAAGAATGAAAGACGTGTAATTTGACAGTTAAATGTGGGAGAAGAAAGAAAGAAAGAAAGAAAGAAAGAAAGAAAGAAAGAAAGAAAGAAAGCAGTATGGGATGAGAAATAAATAAAGAAAAAAGAAAGCAATATGGAAGGAGAAAGAAAAAAAGAAAGAACGGAATATGGGAGGAGAAAGAAAGAAAACAATATAAAAAGTGCAAGAAAGCAAAGAAAAATATTGAAAAAGAAAGAAAGAAAGAAAGAAAGAACACAATATGGAAAGAAGAAAAAAGAAAAAACGAAGAAAAGAAAGAAAGAATGAAAGTAATATTGGAGGAGAAAGAAAGCAATATAAGAAGTGCAAGAAAGAAAGGAAAAAGAATATTGAAGAAAGAAAGAAAGAAAGAAAGAAAGAAAGAAAGAAAGAAAGAGAGAAAGAAAGAAAGAAAGAACACAATATGGAAGGAGAAAGAAAGAAAGAAAGAAAGAAAGAAAGAAAGAAAGAAAGAAAGAAAGAAAGAAAGAAAGGAAGTCATATTAGAGGAGAAAAAAGAAAGATGTTAAAATACTTAGATGGAGAAAGGTAAAATATATAAATAAATAAATGGAAAAAAAGAAAAAAAAATCTTTCTTATAATGTTCTCATCAAAGAATAAAGAATCGGTTGAGGTAAAAACGAAAATATCATAAAAATGTTTTATTTTTGGAAACGTAATTCCCCACAGCTAAGCAGGGAAGTTATTGCAAATGTCTGGCTACCATATCAAGCTGCCCAAAGTTAACGAAATCAAGTGGCTAGCCAATAAAAATTTACTCTCTAACCCCGCTATTACGTTAAGTTTAGCCAAGTTTTTAGATATGTTTTCATATGAAATGACTATAATTTTATTTATTTGACTCCAGAGCATGAAATACTAAATATTGATACTGAAATATATTCTGTTCAAAATCTCTGTTATGAGAAATGAAAATAAAAAAAGCAAGCATCATGCAGAAGTTGTTGAAGTATATAGATATTATGTGGCTAGACAACACAGCAGAGAATATTTATCGTGTCTCACAGGACAATTCGATATTCACGGGGTACTCTACTATGGTCGTAGGCAAATTGTGGGAGATATTTATACGTTATTCAACCAGAAGAATAGAGGCTAATAATGTAGACAAACATGATACCATGATATATATTATGCATGCAAGAGAATAGATGTCTAACATTGTCATCAAAACGTCATAATGACAGGCGAGTAAATGGTCACTAATATCACCCAGTGGAAATTCATGACTATATTAAAATAGCATTCGTTTACGACAACAGACAGTTCAAAATATTTCCAATCGGAACACAGGATTATATAGAAAAATATGTCATCTGCAACAATAAATAAATAAAATAAACGTCTTCGAATGTCTCCATTGAGAAACTATGATTATGTAAAGAATATGCCTAAGGCTGAAGACATTACGTGTATACAATTTTGACAACATTGACACTAGGATTACATCAGCAGAATCTCATACGCCTCGAATAATGGACGACTAACAAAGTTGGAAATACCGTCACAGTGTCTATGTCAGGAATCAAAAATGTCACCAGGAAAATAGAGGGATCACCATATCGTTAATACGACCCGATAATCATTTCCCTAATCCATAATATAAACTGTTTAGATTATGAATAAAGGAAATAATGTTTATAACAAACGTGTCAAAATGCGACTAATGTTGACGCCATTATTTTATTGCCAAAAAGATTACCAATATGGCCAAGGGTAGTGGGATAACTATTAAAATAGGAAACAATAAAGAAAAACTAAATGGACGGCAGCAAATGACACCCATTATGGCACTAGAAAATAGGCTGCTTGCAATATTTTGAATGGTAGAATACCAAATAGAAAACTAAAGAAATAATAGTAGGATTTTGTTAATCATCTATGACATGTTCAACAAAATACACAAAATGCAATAAAAATAATAGACGACTATGGATATCGAAATGATATCAATAATTACAATGATCATGAATCCCAAACGCTATCAGAATAATCATAATAACGGTCCACAAAATCGCTAATGTTGACACCTTTTTATACCACCAATACAGCGCGTGTGCGACCCAATTTCACTAATGTTACTCCATCATTATATGCTCAGTTCCTACGTTTCAATATCATCAATGACGATATGCTAATGGCAGTTATCTAAGCGTAGCCTAGATGTGAAACAAGGACGAAAGTATGGGACACCAAGAAAGGATAGAACTCAGTTACGATTGTTCTAGCCAGTCAGGCTCGCTAACCATTACACCACATCGAGGTGCCCATAGTGATATGCTAATAATTATGCTAAAAAATATCTCAAGTCCTCCCAGATATATAATGATGCCAAATGTCACCTATTGGGATATGCCAAAGACTCACATGGCTCAAATTAGTGCCAATATTGACAAGATATCATTAATGCTGACATAATGAATATATCACGGATATATAATATATCCACGAGAAAAAAAATCACAATATTGCGAATATACCTTTCGCTGCTAATTACTTAAATTCATTAAACGTAATTATGATTTATTGGTTACTCAAACTTCTATTAATATAATAGAGTTGTATTTATTTAAGTGCAGCACAGATTGTCGATTTACTACCATTGACGAGTGACGAGTGATGAATTTCTGGTTTGCTTCTTTTTAATGCAGGCATGACGCCATTTTGTTTTACAGTAATGTTCAAGGCTCAAATGTCACTTGATGTAAATGTTCAGTGAGTAAGAGGCAGATTTTTTTGAGTATATGTAGAGAGGATCACAGTTAACATTAGACGCGAACAGGTCAAGATTATAAAAAATGTGGAAGCATCCACAGTCAGTTCCAAAAAGCAGCAGTTCATTAGAAGAAGTTGTTCGAGTGTAATTTACATCGAGTGTATCTTAGAAGAAGAAGCTATTCGTGTGTAACTTTATTTCACCAAGGAAATAGGGAATAGAATGTGGGTGGTTCGCCACAATAATGTGCGTAGCATGGCCGGTCTTAGCCATGAAGATTAAAATTGGTGGAACTAAGGAATGTGGTTCGTTTGGCCATTTTCCATGGAAACAACGATACAGTAGCGAGGGGCTTGCAACGTTTCGTCTGTGGGAAAATAGTAATAAAAAATTCATCATCCACAAGTTCTTGGAGACGTTTTGGGGCATTATCGAGACTGGAAAGTCATGAACGGGCATCAGCTCATGTCCATATATGGCAGCAGTACCTCCATTTTCGGCCTGACGTGGCTGTTATAAATGTAGAAAAAAGCAGGAGGTGTCAGGTATTTACTGAAGAGGTGAAGAAAACCAAACATTGTATGTTCAAGTTCAACCTGAGGTCTGGATTGAGTTTAAGACACAATACAGGCACAAGGTAGCGGGGGGCGCTCTCTGTGGGAACTCCCGTTCATCGCGATAGACGTAAATTCAGAATCAGCTCTATGATGAGGAAATATCACAAGTTTGGTTTTCAAAGCATTGAATATGACCAGCCAGTTTCCACCCTATTCTGAACCTTTAGAACTAAGGTCAGGGGTGAGTTCAGCTTCCAGGCCCTAGTCATATAGAGTTTCGAGGGTCAACCCATTTCGTTTTAGCTCTTACTGCATATACACTTTCATTTACTTCTGTACAAGATTGCTTTCACATTATAGCAAAACCTTGGGGTATTTATCAGTAACGAAAACCGCAATTGTTATAAACTTTAAAAAAATAATAACGAAATATCTTTAACATTTGTAACAGAATCATCCACATGAATTTGACATTCGTAGTTTTGTTATCTCTCCATTATCAAAGCGATTATGCCACTAAGATGCCAGGGGTTTCTGGGAGTGAAAGAGTACGAGAAGACGTTATTAAAGAGAAAGGACAATAAAAGAACAGGTTTAAGGAAGACAGGGGATGGTGATAATGTCACTAAGACGGAAGGGGTTTCTGGGAGAGAAAGATAATGAGAAGACCTTACGGAAGAGAAAGGACAATAAAAGAACAGGTTTGAGTAGATAGAGATTGAATTATTTTCAAGAATTGTAGGTGGCACGGATGGAATAAACCGGAAACGAGAATTGCCAGAAAAGAAACGATTCGAATAGAACAGACGGCTATATCTCGCTATTTTAACTTTTAAACGGGGTGACTTAGTTGCCAATCTTGTGGTACGTTTAATTTCTCATCGTCTTTTACTTCCATAACCTTTTTTTTTCGGAGGAATAGATAATTACTTATCCGTTGCGTTTTACATGCTTTATATTTTGGTAGAATCTACTTTTTCACACACCCAAACCGCTTTCTTTTAATCTATAAACTTGTCCACCGTGTTTTGTTTTTCAGTATCGGGAAAAAGATATAAGAGGTTTCACAAAATTATGCCATAATTCGTGCGTGTTAATCTAAAAATCTTATCTTCGTGTAACGTTTATAATCAAATTGTATTAAAAAGCATAAAAATCATGGTAATTATTTTATTTCTCGTCACTAGTGTATAACACGCACTTATAATTTGATCTAGGAATATTTAGGAAAAAGAAAAAATTGCGGGTTGTTGATTTTGTTATATTTTAATATTTTACTTAAGCAAAAGTTAATCGTTATCCTATTTCTTGCTACAGACCACCCACCGGCACTTAGAAATTGGTAAGGAATATTTCTGAAAAAAAAATAAAATTGCAATTATAACATCCGGGTTGTTGATTTCGATACATTCTAATATTATTTTGATTTTTAATCATGGATTGAACATTTATATTCATATATATTTCTATATATAATTCTGGAGTCGCCAGGACAGAAGTCTATCAAACAGAAGTTTTTTGTGTTAGTCATTTACCAGTAACTGACTCTCAAAGCGTATTCAACCCAACAATCAGGGTAGAAGAGATATGGTTATTTTCGTAGGAGTTTTTACGAAAAAAGATGCAGATTTATTTTATTTTATTTTAATTATTTCACCCCAAGCAAGTCGACAATGCCACGAAGACGAGAGGGGGTTACTGAGAGTGAAAGATAATGA
>CAHIKZ030000669.1:2370000-2470000 GCA_903632075.3 Acanthosepion pharaonis | reverse complement strand
GGTCGAGAAACCCATATAATATGATAAACTAAAAATAATAAAAATATGCCATTCTTATTCGTATCGACATAAGTTATTTGATCGATCCCGAGACAAATATTAAATCACCAGAATCTATTTACAAAATCACGCGCTATGCCCTACGATGGCAAACACCGACGACCACAAATTTTTTGCAAAACTTTGAAGAAGTTCTTGTGTACCATAAAGCTGTCCTTCTACAAAGAAACATTGATGCATATCTTTACACAGTGTATCGCCATTAGTGACCCTCCAATTCATAGCCAACATCGGTGAAAATGGTTACGAAACCGGATCGTTACCCTCTTTCCCACTTACACAATATAACACGATATAACGAATAATTAAAAAATTAGACCTTATTCTAGGCTACTCTCAAACTCCTGATGAGACCGAGTATATTCCGAAGACTGCAATAATAACTCATTTTGGATTGTTCGAGTAATTGCGTTTCTCACTTGGCCTCAGGAACGTATCGTAATGTTTCCAACGATTTATTGACCATATATTGCATGGCCTATATTTTACTTGTGCCTACATAGATGATATACATATAGCTAGATACTTCATAAATGAACATATAGAACAATTACAGCTCATTTTTGAGCGATATGAGAAATTTTGGATTGTTATCACCCGAGTGCTCCTCGTAAAGTAGAAGCTATGGCGCAATTCCTCTCACCTGATATCATGAGAAAAATACGTCAGTTTTTAGGGATAATAAATTTATGAATAAATAGTGAATCATTTTAAAAATATGACATGGTTCTGGATAACACTTCCAGAGCAGAATTTCACAAAATTAAATCCCATGCAGTTTAATTATTTCATATTATTACAGGCAAGAAAATCTCTTGATGGTTGTCACCTCTTCCATTTGTGTAAGTGCTGAAAATCGACCGCCATTTTCATTTTTCTCGAGAAAATAGTGACCAATAATGCTAGGTAGTTTCCGTAGTTTCCATATACACACTGACCACAAACCCTTCTTCCTTTTTTTCTAGTTAACATGAAATAAATATTCATCACGTGAAACCAGATACTTGTATTACATGGTACAGTTCACGTCAGCATAAGTTTCGGCAAAGGAAACTGTATCCCGTGGCCGTATTTCTTTCCTATTGGACCCATCGACGGAAAGCCAGTCAGTTGGGCAGGACCATTGCAAGGATCAACGGCATCAGAAGCTTCTTCAGTCCAACTCAAAATCTTTGATATTTTCGAAGATGCGTGACACGAACACTGATTTTGAAATTGTTTGTGACATCAGTGGACATAACTTGTCTCTAATCCTCTTTATTTTTTGATATGGGTCGATCGTTTCTCCGGCTGGTGTGAAGCTTTTCCCAGGTCAGACATTATAGTAGAAACTACCGCAAAAACGTTTACTTGCAGATAAATAGCCAGTTTCCGTGTGCCGGTTGTTATCACCAAAAACAGTGGTCGACAATTTAATTCCGACCTATTCAGCCAATCAATGAACCTTTTAGGAAAAAAAAAATAGGACGACTGCATATCATCAAGAGGCCAATGGATAGGTGTATTTATTCTACCAAACATTAAAATCAGCCTTAAGAACACATTTAGATCTTTTGAACTCCGTACAGCAGTGAAAGATAAAATTCAATGTTGATCTGCTGAGATAGTGCATGGCCAAAAATTACGACACTCTGAACAGTCGTTCTTCAGCCTCCAAAAGAAAGTACTGCACTCCATTTCATCTTTTGACCGGCTCAGGGGAAGAATGATCAGTTTGGGGTACTAAGCACATACACAGAATATAAAAAAAACTATATACTTAACTAAACCCACATAATCGTGTTTGTGCACAACTCATCCAAATCAAATACATTACGGTTCCAATACAGAGGAGGAGGTATGGGATAATAACAAATGGATTATAAATACATTGTCTGTAGTATTTATTTAAAAAAAAAGAGCTTATTACTCAGAGTAATTCATCGAGTCTAGAAGAAACCTCAACAGAATGAAGAAAGCATTGGACGGCCGTTTCGCCCTATTTGGGGCACCTCAGCAGTGCGCATCCAATACCGAGATTACCAGTGGATCAACTTGATGAAGAAGAAACTAACTAGACTCAATATTCCGGTGGTGATACTCATCTAAATATATATAACCCAACGGATAGGTCCCCAAGAGCAACATAGTCTTTCATAAAGTCGCTCCCACCAGAGCATTAGAAGCTGGATCAAGCAAGGATATATGATAGAAATCTTATGGGATTTTAATAAATATTCATAGTAATTCATTCTTGGCAGTGGATCTGCACGGTTGAAGAGCCCCAAATCGCAGGAAATGGCCGCCCAGTGCTCTTTGCATTCTGTTGAGGATCCTTCTAGACTCGATGAATTACTATGAATGATTATTCAAATCTCCCAAAATTGTTATCACACACACACACACACACACACACACACATATATATATATATATATATATATATATGTGTGTGTGTGTGTGTGTGTGTGTGTGAAAAGTGTATATAAATATAAATAAATATATATATATGTATAACTATTTATATATTATATCCGCGGTACTTATTAGAAAGCGCTCAATATCAGAGATAGAGCTAACATATTTGGTTGGATAGATGTGAGTTTGTGACCCTGGGTTTCACGCTTTAGCGATCGTCAGACAAACTGATTAATGTTTTAAAAAATTTGGGTTCATGTAGATTGCGTGTATTGGTGTTATTGTGGAAGTGGTGGGGGAAACTTCGTCGTTTTGTCATTCATCGTACTAACGCAAACATCGATGTATGCAGACACATATACATACTTGGTCGTCCAACGGGACTCATACATATATAAACATATGTGGGCAGTTTCGGCTATGACATATGTATGTATACGGGTGGTGTTATGTCTATAATTTTAAAACATAATTTTACACAAACCCCACCACACGTATATACATACATGCGAGGAAATATTTTTCAGCGGAAAAATACATAATATGACATGTATACATTCACGAGACATTAACGAGACATTAACGAGACATTTCCGCCACACTTCCAATGTTTAAATTTAAACATTTCAACATACAAATGCGTATGTATAGACATAACACCACCTGTATACATACATATGCCATATCCGAAACTGCCCACATATGTTTATATATGTATGAGTCCCGAGGTCCTCATCCAAAACCATCTTCATGTTGGAAATTGCAATACCCATTTCCTGCACCAAAGACTGCATTCCTTTTCCTGGTTCTTCCATCACTTTCTCCTGCAAATGTTGGGTGAATTCTGGTGTGGAGAGGTAAATAGAATGTCATTTGTGTGCTTTTCCTACAAGCCATGGTCTCCATAGAATTTCATGTTTTATTGTTTTTTTTTATGGTGTTCACAGCGCATTGAGCATCTGTCATGAGTGTGGCATTTTAATACGAATCATTGTGATGCCAGTTACACTTTTCCAATATTCTGGTGGCTTCTACTTGTCCATATCAGTTAACTTTGACCCTTCTAAAACTGTAGTGATTCCGTTTCACAATGTCGTTAACTGTTTACAGATATTCCAAACAAATCTGAAAAAAATAAACACATCAGACTCTGCCAAATTAGCCCGAATACTCTGTATAACATTTTGTGGACTTAAGAAGTGTAATTTCTTTAAAAAATTGTCTTAATAAAAATTTTTTCGCGAATTTCAACCGAATAATTTTATATTCACGATGATAGTTTTGATGAAGTCAACAAGTATTTATAAGCCTGATAAAAACGTTGTTTTTATTTTAAATCGGAGTTTTCCAAGCCTGCTTCGTTTCGATCGTAACAAAATCAAAAATATAGAATGTTTAATATTTTTTAATTGTATTTTTTTCATCTAAGTTTATTTTTCTTTCCGTTAATCAGAAATCTAAATAAGAGAGTGCGATTTGGAGTTTTGGCTCTAACAAGACTAAATCAAATTTTCTTTGTTTTTATTTTTTCGGGAAATATTCGCTATTCCCAAGCCACGTTAATTAGCTTAGAAATTTTCAGTAATCCCCTTGAAAATATCCAGAATGTTATTTCAGCTCTCTTATCAAATCTTTGCTTGTAACACTTGTCAAACAGTACAGTTTATCGTTAACTCTTATTCATAAATTAGATGTTTTACCTAATACTATTCTCTATTGCTTATCGATGATACCTTTGTACGGAAAGTTTTTTTTTTAATTTTCATTTTTGTCCTTATTATTTCCTGAATTCTTATGATACGAAAGTATTTCCAAACAAAATCCAAACTGCAATATATTCAGCTATATGGGTTGACAAAGTTCAGATGATATTCATGATATCTTTTAAAAATATGTCTCTAACAGACGTCGTTGAAGGCAAAGTACGTAATCTAGTCTCATAATTTATTCCCTGTTATTGATTGTGAAAACATATTCAAGGTGACCAGGGTACATCAAAATTGCTTTAACCTCGCACGAACTACTGTATTATTCCCTGCTTTTCAGTTAAAATAAAAAAAATATACGTCAATATTTGTTTAGCCTTCCTTTACTTAAGTTCACTCTACGCTTGATTGAATAAAACACGAAATATTAACTACAAGGGTGTTGTTGTATATTCTTTGAATCTTAATTTACAAACAATTCCATATATGTTTATATTACATGCTTGGTGTCATTAACTGTTTCATAAATCAACGAAAGTTCAAATAGCAAAACTTTTTATTAAGAAGCACAATGAACTGGACCCCGTTAGTAGAACGTGTAAATATCGTACACATTTGATTAAATATTACTGTCTAAGCTGCACACACTCTAGTAGATATCTTATTGACAATTGTTCCCCGGGTATTTACTTACATCTGACGTTGATTTTGATCTTATGTCATGCTTGGTTGTTATCGTGTCGATGTTGATTTGCTGGTTCTTGATGCGAAGATCTAATGATAGGTAAATCATGATTATTCTTTTCTTTAGTTTAGAGAAAAGGAAAACAAAAAGAAGACATATACTGAAAGAGATAGTTGACATTCAATGGACACATAACGAGGGAAGAGGGATTGATGATAACGAGCATGGCTTTTCGTTACTTCCGGTAATTGCTCTATGTGGCGTAAAACTCTATAACTCAGAACATGGGCAATTATGTTTCTCCAAAACTTTCTATCCCTTCACACCCTTAGCATTTGTACGCTTTTTCTAAATCTCCAGCCAACCTTTCTCATAAGAATCGATGAGTTCCCTTTTCTTGCCTTCAGTATTACCTGTGAGTGTTAATTTTTCCAAACCGTACTTCTTTGTTATGCTTCAAAGGAATTTCAAATCATTTCCTGATTCTGAGTATAAGCGTTGTTTTTCTTATCATTTTCTTTCAGACTTCCTTGTTGATTGCTCGCTCTGTACATGGAATTCTCATTATACTTCTGTAGAATCACATTTCTGTTGCCTCCTTGTATTTTCTTCATCTATGAAGAGATGGTTTTTTTTTTGCCATTTTTCTTTCTCGTTGCCTAATGTGTCCATGGAATTCTAATTATCCTTCTGCCGAAGCACAATTCTGTTGCCTTATTTTTCTTCATCTGTGGAGAGATTGTTCTTTTTTTACCATTTATCTTCCTTGTTGCCTACTCTCCCCGTTTTTGGAATTCTCAGTAACCTTCTATAGAAACATATTTCTGTTACCTCCTGATATTTTCTTATCTTAATATTTCGCAAAGAATTATTCAATGATTTTTTTACTGATATTCCTAACAAACGTGTGTTTCCTGTTTATTTGTTCATATTTCATCAGCATTATTTAGAAAATATACTTCCTAGTCCTTGTCTTCAGTCATGTTGACCTAAAGATAATTTCATATTGTAGCTTTAGCTAAACATAGATTTTTAATTTTGTGTTTGTATTAGAATCCTGTAAAAATTATTGCTTCATTTATTCTGGGAATAAATGAAGTAATAATCTTCGCATTTGGTACCAGTCTACGACTTTAGATTATGTTGTGCCTCTTTCTACACAATCCGGATGTTGACCTCTCGACAACCCAAAGTAGACAACATGAATACGTTTTCTGCATATCGGCATACACCCGCTTTAACTAAAATAATTATTATGACCTGTCAGATTTCCTCTTGCTAAAAATCCAAAACCTTAATTTTAGTCTGTTGAATGCTACCATTCAGTTATTTGCCAAGCGTGTTACACGCTTAGGCGATCAGCTATATTTCGATACATGACGGACGAGGCAGATTTTTTCCGCAGTAGGTTGTCATTTCGTTCTACGGTAGACCAGTGTCTATTCAAATCTATTAAACCCGGTGTTTCCTTCTATTTTACCCATAGATGGAGGGACAAGGAGAGGATTCATACCTCTCCCAAGGTTATTTGCACGTAAATGAATGTAATGGATTCGACTGGAATTCGAACTCGGCTCTCCGATTCCTCAATCTAAGCCGCTATCCATTACTTCACCGTATACCCAAATTCAGACGGACCCGAAACAGACCAGCGCTCGATTTCAACAACGCTAAGAGAGAGAGAGAGAGATAGAGAGAGAGAGTTTGAGAGAGAGAGTTTGAGAGAGAGAGTGAGTGAGAGAGACGCGACACAGAGAAGTGCTTGATGTCAACACCGACACGCTGAGAGAAACGCCAGAGAGGACGACAGCCACCACCAATGTCCATTTCACTTTTAATTTCATCACTCTCTCTGTCTGTCTGTCTGTTGCTTTAGCACAGTAACACATAGATTACTTGGTTTTGAATATATGTAAATAAATGATATATTTACTTACCCATACTCAATGCTCCTCTTTTGCTTGACGCCTGGCTTTACGTTTGCTGAGGCGGAAAAGAAATTAACTTCCACTACAGAAACAATGACAACAACAACAACAACAACAACAACAACAACAACAACCAGGTTCTGTCTTCCAGGTTAGCCATTTCGGCATCAATTAGATTCTATATATATTTTTTTTTTTTTATAGAAGAAGACATGTGGTTTTGTTGAAAATAAAAGCATACTTTTATCCAGCAAGTCGATGATTCCATGGAAATTGCGGAATCCTATTACCTGCTTTTATTCGATTGTTCTCGTAAAAAAGACTTAGTTAAATCAAGGTTCGATACCTGCTCGATTTCTGTCGATAATTTCAGCGTGGCACCAGTCTAAAATATAACAATATACATTTGGCATGACCGTGAAGAAATCTGCTGATCTTGTGGACTCTGGAATCATGTAAGACTGATTGCGTCTTATTGTTTAAGCGGCATTCATCAAGTAATTAATGCGAATCTTATCTTTCCATTTCGAAGAAATGAATTATCTTAATTAGTTGAGTTCAGTTAAGTACAGAAATGGGATTCTGATAATTTGACTCTTACGTTTAATCAGATTACCGATCAGAAAATATCGTGAAGAAGCTCGCACCTGCATCTATCGACTTTAGTGACATTCAGATTTTAATTATTAGTTCATTATTTATTTAAATATCCAATTAAATATTATACTGTTATGGTATGTATAGAATTTGTGGTGAACAAGTGCACTGAATTAACAAAGAAAAGATCAGGAGGAGCATTTATGGAAATATTTCATTATATAAGATATAGCAATAGCTTCAATATTAATATGCAAATGTTTGCGAAAAAGTTACCCTCTCAGTGATGAAATAAAATGATTAAAAGTAAATCAATTTACAATACAAACGCGCGTTGCATTATGGGTCGATCAGCATTTTAAAATATTTCTATCGATTGCTGCCCAGGAGATTAACAAAAAAAATTGAATCTATCTCAATGTTGAGGTCACTCTCACACAAAACAGGGGTTTAGAAAAGATGAGCCCTAATCGAAATAGGAAGGAGTTATTAAATATATTATTTTGTCATTTTAACAGTCAATATGGAGAGCAAAAAAAATATGAATAATCATAATTATTTATTGAATAAAGATACCTTTTAACCATAAATAGATTCTTCAACACTTGGAATAAAATCAAGTAAGTCTTGAATAAATATTCCTTTTAATCAGTCACCAGTTATGGAATAAAATCACTTATGTCTTGAAGAAAACACGTTTGAAAATGAATAACGTAATCAGCCGTGGAATGAAAGTTCTTACGTATTGAATAAAGATACATTTTTAATATGAATACATTTCTCAGCTATAGAATAGAGATATCTTTTAAATATGAATAACGTTATCACCTGTTGAGTAAAAGCATTTACGTCTTGAATGATGATTGTTTTTGAACGTAAACAATGTTATCACCCATGGGATAAATGCATTTATATTTTGGATAAATACACCTAATAAGCATCAATAAAGATATCAGCCGTGGAATAAAAGCACTCATCTCTTGAATAATTTTATCTCTTAATATGAATAAAATTAACAGTCATGGAATAACATAACTCAAAATAAATTCAAGAAACAAATATACCCTTTAAACATAAATGAATTCATCAAATCTCGAATAAAGCACTTGTCCAGATTAAATTTACCCCTTAAACATGAAGAACGTTATCAGCAAATTCAGTAGAGCACTGTCGTCTTGAATAAAGACAGAATTTAATCATGAATAGATCCATCTTGAATAAAAGCACATGTCTTAAATAATGGCAACTTTTAAAAATGAAGAAAGCCATTGAATAAAAGCACTCATATATTGAATAAAGATATCTTTTAAGCATGAACAATATTATCAGGGTTGAAATATAATCACTTCTGTTTTAAATAATGGGAGCTTTAAAACATTAAATTTATCAGCCGTGGAATAATAACCTTTACGTCGTAAATAAGGATACCCATTCAACATAAAAAGTAGTGGAAAGTACTTATATATTGAATAAAGATATACACCAAATATATACTTAACCTCTCATTATAAGGAATTATGTTTGAATAAAGATACCATTTATACATAAAAAAATACGATTTATCCATAAAAAAAAGTTATCAGCAATGGAGAAATGGCGCTTATGTCTTTTCAGTGAGTTTTTCGGTTATCGATGGAAAACATTTATATCTTGCATAAAAATATCTCATAAACTGAGTCCACGCGTAACCACTCATTATAAGTATTTATGTCTTTAATAATAGAGATATCTTTTATACAGGAAAAAAGTTATCAGCCGTTGAATAAAGGCATTTATGTCTTGGCTAAACTTTTAAACTTGAACAGTTATCAGACGTGGAATAATAGCACTTATGTTTTAAATGAAGAAATCTTTTAAACAGGAATAGATTTATCATCTGTGTTATAAAAGCACATATCTTGACTACAGATATCTTATAAACTGAATAAATGCATGAGCTCTCATTATATGGATTCATGTCCATAAAGTTGATTAAAGGCACTTATATCTGGAATAAAGATACCTTTGAAACATAAATGAAGTCATCGGCCATGGAATGAAACCAACCTGTGGGTTATACTGCAGCACTGCTGAACAGACCTTAATTGCAATTTCTAGGAGAGAGCTCATAATCTATCGTGTTCAACAATTTTTGAAGAAGGTTAGGGTGATCACACCCGTGATCCTGTGACATTTTGCTTGTACAGCCTTCAACGAATTCCGATCATTTTCGTCTATCTATTTTAAATCAATAATCATGATTATATATATAAAATGGAAAACATGGTAATCCGTATGAGTAGTCCCAAGGAGGATGAAATCCTGAGAACTCAATGTAAATCCAGAGCTAATATTTTAAAGAAAAACAGACCACTTTAAGGTTCCGTTATAATAATTTATTTCCCCATTATTATATCACTTCCCTTAAGTTAACCGTTTAAATAGGTCAAGGTCTGTTTACTCCTCCTCCCCCAATACTAAGTATGATTGAGAGAAATATTAAATTAAACCCTCTCTAAACTCTACCATATCTCTCTAACCACTACTTATTATACTCTCTGTTAAATTACAAAAACTTACACTACCCATTAATTTTCATTTCATTTTTGGAAGTGCTATCTGATGATCCGGCGTCCATTAAAAGGGCTCTGGTGAAATAAATTATTATAATGGAACCTTAAAGTGGTCTGTTTTTCTTTAATATATATATATATATATATATATATATATATATTTATGTGTGTGTGTGTGTGTGTGTGTGTGTGTGTGTGAGTGAGATAGAGAGAGAGAGATCGCTGAGAGAAGAGCAAGAATTTACCTGTGTGTTTGTGCTACCTATCATTATATTCCTTGTATCAATATGTGCATGAAGGCAAAAATTTCGGTGTTGTGGTACATGCCAATATTCCGTCCTCAATAGTTCAAACATCTTTTGATTCTGCTTATAGAGAAATGTGCACTGACTATCTATTTTCTATAGCACAAAAACCAAAAACAAAAAAAAACTATCCCTCCGCACAGCAGCCATGAGTCTCAGGTAAATTGGTTGCAGCTTCTGCGGTAAGATCCAGTCAATATGTATGGTTAGCATCCAGGAGGGAAACTCTTCAAGGCGAAAGACTGGTGTATGGGGAGGCAATGAAAATCGGCAAAGAGCAAGAGAGAAAACAATTAGTACAGAGATAAACATTATAAAAGAATGCATGATATATATATATATATATATATATATATATATATATATATATATATATATAAGTATGGTGGTGCAGTTCAAGTTACATTACATGAATCATTCATACAAAAAACAGATATAGAAGTTAATGATATAAATGGCGAGAATACATCCTGGCAAACAAATTTAATAAATTACATTAACCCTGAATGTATGTTATGATCCCTGTTTATAAATTCCAGTTGCATAAGGTCTTTTTTTTTTTTTTTTTTACAAGCTTTCACCTGTGCATACAGACTTCATCAGTTATGGAAATAGATTTGTTTTTTACATTCCGGTCATAACAGGACAACGAAAGAATAGATGTAATCTGAAATAAGTTTTTAGAAATGTGTTATTGTTAATTGTAAGAAATTTTTGGGTAGCGCGCGATCGCAACGCTGAGGTTAAATTTTAAGATTGTGCGTTTTTGTACTAATATGGTAATAGGAGAATTCTTTTGTACTGCTAGGTTTTTCAGTCAATGTGGCATGAACTAAATTGTTCAATAAAAAAAAGACCTTATGCAACTGGAATTTATAAACATTCATCTACAGGTTCGGGGTTAATGTAATTTATTAAATTTGTTTGCGAAGATGTATTCTCGCCATTTATATCATCAACTTCTATATCTGTTTTTGTATGAATGATTCATGTAATATATATATATATATATATATATATATATATATATATATATATATATATATATATATATATGATGATAAAAGAGAGAGTGGGAAAAGTTAGATACATTTTTTCTATAGAATTAATAGATTTATTTTTTATCTGATATCTCTATTACTACAATCAAACATTATTTGCTGGACTGTCTGTGATGATCTCTGTGACCGAGCAGTATAAAGTACACCGGATCAGATACAGTATTCTCTTACAAAGTGGGGTGGGCGCAGATTCGTGCCCTGCCAGAGAACACATTTTTCTAATTAATTTTTCTGGAGTGCGTATGAAGTTAGACATGATGCACACTGTTTACAAAAATGGGGGCTTCTATTTCAAACGCGAATATCCAATATAAATAACGATTGAAGTCACTAGGCTGCCGTCGAAATCTCATCAATTTACAGTTGATATTTTCTTCTCTCGTACTCCTCGCTTGTAGAATTCCCTTCCATCTCTATGCTTTCCAGCCAGCTTTAATATTCAAAAATTTAAATGCAATGTCAATAGCTATCTAATTATTCTCCTGATTACTTTTTTTCTCTTTCCGCTCATTAGTAACGCTTCTGTTCCTAATTCTTTCACGACCTGTAACCGATTGTGGCTTTACTGTCATGCTTGGGGTGATTCCAATTAAACAAAAAAGATAGATAGATAGATAGATAGATAGATAGATAGATAGATAGATAGAAAAAAGACATATAAATAGAGTGATAGATAAATACATATGTAGATAAGGAGATTTGAATAGGCTGAGATAGATAGATAGATAGATAGATAGATAATGAACAGGATACGTTAGATAGATAGATATGAAACGGAACGATTATATTGAATCCATTGCTAGGTCAGTTGCTAGGAAAGTTGGTTGGGTGAGAAAAATTATTCTCTCCAAAAATTTGTCTTACATATCTATACGTCTACCAGTCATCGATTCTTAGAATATTGCTGTCGCATATGGTTTGTTGCCCCTCCTATTTACCTTGAGCACCTTGGTAAGATCCAAAAAGAATCTGCAATATTATTGGTCCTGATGTAGCGACTTATCTCCAGTCACCTTCCCACCACTGTAAGGTTGCCTATCTATGACTTTTCTATTAATACTTCCATGGTAATTGTTTGGGTGACCTCTTCGCTAGACTTTTTTTTAAATTTAATCGCGATACTCCACTGGCGAGTGGTATTTCATCAATTTTTGAGTTGAGCTGGCTAGATGTAACCGTAAATTCTATGCTAACATTTTCTTCTCTCGGATTTATCGCCTGTGGAACTTCCTTCCGGATCCATACTTTCCAGCCAATTTTAATATCCAAAAATTTAAATGCAATGTCAATCGCTATGTACTGTTCTACTGATTACTCTTTTCTCTTCCCGTTCATTAATAATGCTTCTGTTCCTAATTCTTCTATAACCAGGAACCTTTTGTGTCTTAGTGGTTTGGAAATATTGCTTGGAGTGACATCGGTTTAAACAATACATCGAGATAAACCGCATATGCGTACATCTTTAAAAAGAAAATCTAATAAGAATTTAATATGTTGTAGGGTTACTCTTAAAGAAAAACTGGATGAGATTACACATGAAACTTAATTACAGATCTTCATCACCCATGATTTATATGACACATTTTTACTAACGTTAATGGAAAGTTCACACGGAAGCAAAGATGAAAATTTAATATACTTGCAATGTTATAAAAATATTAACAACTAGCAGTAGAGCCCGGCGTTGCCCGGGGATGTAACAGTAAGAGATAGATCAAGTATCGACCATCATAAAGACTGAAAAATAAAATTGACAAAGATTGTTTAAGGTTGACGGACACGCATGTCTTAATTAGTTTTTTTTTGTTTTGTTTTGTTTTTTGTTTTTTTTTACGAATTGGTCAAAACCAAACTCAAACAAAAACATTGTTTTCAATCGTTATGTGTCTACCGATTGAATAGAATTTTATTATAAACAAGTGTCTTGTAAATGGAATTTTAAAAGCATTCTAAATGTAAAAATAAAGAAAAACGTGTGCAAGACAGTAAGAAACACTACCTGCCCCCAAAAAGTGAAGTTTTGTTGAAATCGTAGGAAATCCGATCCCATATATAAACGAACACACACACACACACACACACACACACACACACACACACACACACACACACACAATCTGGGTTTTATAATAAGTATAACTCTTATATGAGTTGTCTCCCTTTCATTCTCGCAACATCGATGCCTCTTAATCGTGTTTTCAAATTGATTTCGTGGAAAAACAATTGTTTTTTCCAATTTTTGGCGCTGTCAGAACCACCGCAAGGTAATTTTACGTAGTTCTGTGAAGTTTTGTTGAAATCGGTTGAAAAATGTAGGAAATCCGATCCAATATATAAACGAACAGACACACACACACACACACACACACACACACACAACCTGGGTTTTATAATAAGTATGATTTACAAAATGTCTTTCTGTTAGATAAACACAAAATTAAAAACAAAAATGGCGGCGAAGATGAAATAAGTCGACGTACAAGAAATGAAAAACAAATACCTACTACACTGAGAACGCCATATGTATATTACAATCACCATGTCAACCACATCAGCGAAAATAACCTCATTTGATGACAAGCTCAGAAATGCACAAAGAAGGATTTTAAATTTTCTTTAACTTGCATTGCTCTAACATTTAAATTTAATTCATAAACACTTTAACCATTCCCCGACATTAAAAAAGATTTTAACAAAAATGTTATGGTCCGATTCCTTGTACCACGGTGATAGTCCAAGGTAGAACCTATAAAGAAGAACTCGAACACAGGTATGGAATAACACAGATATATTACAAACAGGAATATATACAGAGAAGCAGAAGTGTTAGTATGAACAATCAGGTTTATGTAGTCTCGACCAGTATCACTATTCCAATGTCTTGCAGTAATTGTCTGAACGCGACTCTGTTTCGGACTGCCTCTGACTCGACTCTTGACTCGACTTGAACTACTGACTATATTTAGTCACCCACCGAAAGAGAATCTGCCCTTCGGCGTAGCCTCTTTCGGGTTCCTCCCCGCCCGAAGGCAGAGAGTTCAACCGATCAGCCGGTCAAGAGTTGAACGACTCTTTGCCTACTCCTGAGGCGCAGTATTTATTAAGTATGGAATAGTCCATTATTATTATTATTATTATGGGTAAGATCCCATAACAAAAAGCAATATTATGATCAGCTATAGCTGCATTAATAGCATAGACGCATGCATCCCCCATTATAACAACATTATATTAAACAAACATATTTACAATAAAGAAAACGTAAATTCTTCTAAAAATTCATGCAACTGTCGAAAAACTACGATCTGTCCCTTAAACGATGAATGTATCACCGATAATGTTGTATAGCAAGCGAACATACGTTCCGGTAATGATGTTAAATTTTATTTTGGTTTCACAGAAAATCCTTGGAAATTTCGTTTTTAACCATCATCGAATGACCTTAAGTGATTTAAAATACAAAAACAGTACTGCTCTATTCAAATAATTCTGGCAATTAACGTATCAGGCATCTCACCCTAAATCAACTGGGAAATTATATCTAGAGTTAAAGCTTATAACGGTAAAGCAAATAATACATGACACCAAAATAATACATAGGGCATATTGAAATCAAAGAATCGAAATTCGTGAAGCCTGTTCTAGAGTAGCTAGCACCCCTTCAGCACTCTACCAGATTGGACGTTTCCTCGTGTGAGTTCGAATTTCATCCTCGTCGCCAATCTCTTGTATCTTCGAGGTGAATGATACGCAGAGAAGAATGAGTGCTTAATATATTTATTCAGCACCAGTTTCCGGTGCTAACGGATACATACAAAAAAGACAGAACGATAAGTTACAAAAAAATTAACAAGACAACTTACAAGAAATAGATGAGGGTCAAATGCAGTATAGCCAAAAAGAAGTATGGTCATTTCGAATATTAATTAGCGCTAATATCAATTTATTAATCAACTGTTGAAGTTCTTAATCGTTGACTATTTCTACCAGGCTATCTGATAAAGTTCTGAATGAGTGCTACGCTACAACAAAGTCAAAACACAAAAATACAAAAGAAAAACCAACATTAAATAAAATATATTTCTCCATCGACGATCGAAGTTGGAGTATATAAAAAAAAACACCTATAAATTGGGTTTGCTCGGAGATGAGCTTAAACTGGGTTTAATTCTAATTCCAAAAATCCAAAAACGCCTGAATTTATCAAACACGTTTTGCTCAATATATTGATTACTGTTCGCAGTTCTTGATAACGACTGCAGTGGCAATCAAATGTACTTGAATGTATAATGAAAATAAGCATTGGGCAAGTAAACATTTTTTTAATCCTGTTGCAAAATACTTAAATTAGAAATACTATATAAATGTTAAATAGTCACCCTGTCGGTCTTATTCAATAAAACATGATATATATATATATATATATATATATATATATATATATATATATATATATATATATATACTAGGGTAGAGCCCAAGGATGTAGCAGTAAGAGATAGATCAAGTATCAACCATCATAAAGACTGAAAAATAAAATTGACAAAGATTATTGTTTAAATTTGATGGACACGCATGTCTTAATTAGTTTTTTGGTTTTTTTTTACGAATTGGTCAAACACAAACTCAAACAAAACATTGTTTTCAATCGTTATGAGTCTACCGATTGAATAGAATTTTATTATAAACAATTGTCTTGTAAATGGAATTTTTAAAGCATTCTGAATGTAAAAATAAAGAAAAAAGTGTGCAAGACAATAAGAAACACTACCTGCCAAAAAAAGTGAAGTTTTGTTGAAATCTGTTGAAAAATGTAGGAAATCCGATCCCATATATAAACGAACACACACACACACACACATACACACACACACACAACATGGGTTTTATAATAAGTATAACTCGATATGAGTTGTCCCCCTTTCCTTCTGGCGACAACAATGCCTCTTAATCGTGTTGTCAAATTGGTTTCGTGGAAAAACAATTGTTTTTTCTCATTTTTGGCGCTGTCAGAACCATCGCAATGTAATTTTACGTAGTCCTGTGAAGTTTTGTTGAAATCGGTTGAAAAGTGTAGGAAATACGATCCCATATATAAACGAACACACACACACAACCTGGGTTTTATAATAAGTATAACTCGATATGAGTTGTCCCCCTTTCATTCTCGTGATGCCTCTTAATCGTGTTTTCAAATTGATTTGGTGCTGTCAGAACCACCGCAAGGTAATTTTACGTAGTCCTGTGAAGTTTTGTTGAAATCGGTTGAAACATGTAGGAAATCCTATCCAATATATAAACGAACAGACAAACGCACACACACACACACACAACCTGGTTTTTATAATAAGTAAGATATATATATATATATATATAATGTGTGTGTGAGCACGCATGTGTGTGCAATCAGCAGAATCATTCAAATTATGAGTGAAATATTAAAAACACATTTTTCTTGGTTTCATTTTATCTCGCTCGCGTTATCATATTACTAGGCGCGCATTTGGAAGCCTATTTTCTTTTTGCTTCTTCATATACTTTTTTTTTTACTTTCTTTTCCCCGTATCTCAGAAAACAAAGAAAACATTTCTTAAATTATTCACATTTGTCAGCAGAGCAAGTTGATTCTCCCAGGGACGGTTTGTCGATTGGCTCAGAAAAATATTGCACTACAAGAAACGAATGATGAATTTCTTATCACTGAATTAAGCGCCCTAAATAAATCAACAAAGATGATAAGACTCGGAGAGTTATATGTTATTATGTTTGTGTTTCAGCATAAAAACAATGAAAGTATATAATAATCAGATTTAATTTTTTTTAAAAATTCAATGCGTGATTTCTTAAAGTTGCCAATTATAATCTATCTTACAATTTACATAAGACAATTGTTTAAAACAAGTGTGTCTCTATATTAGAAGTTTCCCTTGCATTCATTTTCTAGTTTTGCGTTTTCGATTCGTCTTGTGGCAGGCCAAGTAGACGTTATTGAATATTTACAGAAATGCAAAAGGCATTCCTTTTTACTTTTTGCATAATTTTAACGCTGGCATCAAGGATACTACAAGCTCCTGTCTGCGACATTCAAAATAAAACTCGTAAAATACGTGAGCTGTTTACATCTCAAGTATCCGTTGATACTCTTAAAAGTATTGAAGTTCCTTCTCTCGAGGCTAATATTTGCTGATAAATCTCCATGGTACTGTCCTAAAACTGATTTTGCGTTTGGCCCACAAATATAACGACTTGACTGAAAATATTTTTTTTAATAATTTTGAGATTATGTTCTCTCAGTCCATGAATCGGCTACATTGGTGATCTAATTTCTTTTGTTGCTATCAACAATTGTTGGCCTATACATTCTACGGCCTACTTAAATATTTTAACGCAATTGGTACAAGGCCAATGTATCAGTTATTATCGGACTTACAGCCCATTAATAATTGTCTACTAGAAAATCTTTCGAACCCATCACTATGCGATGACATTCCACTATTATAAGTTTAGCAGAGGCTCAATTCTAAAATATCCTGACGCACCTGTTAAAGATTGAAATTGTTGTACAGTAGTAACGATCTACTTGAGAAACTTGATAACTATTGCATAATCGCATGGCAACCAAAGAGAAGTCATTCAGATCTAAACTGCATAAGCAATTAATAAATATTTTCATCTACGTATGGGTGTTTCGAATATAACATGAACTTTTTTTTATATCGATGTTGGCGAGGAAGAAAAATTATGTCTGTATGACTACCTTTCAAAACAGTGTTACTCCATTAGTATTGAAGTGAGATGATGACGATCAAATATTGCCAACAGCATTGTGTGTGTCTTGAATAGGAAACTAATAACATTCAACCAAAATTTAATAAAATCACGTGATTTGTATGAAAAGTCAGCGTGTCAGAATCCAGTTCACCAGTTGTTGCTACAAAAGAGTTATATTTAAATACTAATATATAAAGAATTAAAAAAAAAAACCCTGTAGTAATTTGACGGATCGAAAACAATTTCGGCTTGGTGAAAAGGTTCAATTCCTCTGCTTCCACGGACAATAAAGATCCATTCTGAATATAAATTAAGCATTTTTATCTAGTTGATCTGGATTAATTTCATTGACATTTTTTTTATTATGGAGATCGCGGTTGCTGCATACTCCGGTCTTATCGGAATGTCTGATGCAAACTGCAATGTCGAACCTTGTTTTGATGAATTATGTGCATTGCTTCTCAGACACATCACATCCGTTATATTTGTCAAGGTACTCTTCAAGTACGATATTATGAAATATAGCAGGTGCTTGATGAATGTCGCTGATTAAAAACGCTGAAATATAGTGACTAAAATTCCAACAAAAATACTTATTTAATCCAAATAATGTAGTACAATAGTGATTATTAAAATTTGTGCTGGTGAGACGGAAAAGTACAAAGAAGAGGAAATAAGTCAAACCACTATGTTCTGACCCCCAAAAGAAGAGGTATTGAGCAAAATTTCATGGGAAAATTAACTCAGAGGGGAGGTGTTGTAATGGAATGTCCCACGCTTCCTATCGCCTATGTCGACTGACTATATCAGTAGATATATATAGTGAGCACAGGATACAGCCGGGGACTTGCTTCGGGAATTAGTCTAGAATTGGAGATTCGTCTCCAACTGTGCTGGTCAAACTCTCTGCTTCCGGGCAGAGAGGGTCCCTAGACGAGGGAGAGTCTCGTCTCGAGAAACAGCTACCTGAACTTGTTTTACACGGGGAATTTTGGGCCGAGCCTACGGGTTTTGATACGCCACCTTAAATTCGGCCTTGTGCCACATATGACTGCATGTGGCGGTTGGTAGATATCCTTCCTTCAGGAATTAGTTGGAGATTCGTCTCCAGCTGTGCTGGTCAAACTCTCTGCCTCCGGGCAGAGAGGATCCCCAGACGAGGCTATGTCGAAGGGCAGAGTCTCGTCTCGGGAAACAGCTACCCGACAACGTTTTATACAGGGAATTTTGGCCGAGCTTACGGGATCGAATACCCCACTTTAAATTGGGCCTTGTGCAACATATGACCGGGCGGGGCGGTTGTTAGATAACCTTGCTCTGGGAATTACTCACCTGCTAACCGATTCCCTGTTTTTCAGTAGTGTATTCTCTTTAACAATAAACCTCGCTTTCTTTCATCTACGCATATGTTGTTCATTCACTCGACTTCCACCTTTGTCTGTTTGTAACCTCTTTAAGGATATAACAAAATTAATACTGAAAATATCATCGGTGGAACATCTGAGTAACGAGGAAAATGTAAAAAAAAAGGGCATTTATACTTAGAACCAAGAAGAGACTGTTGAAATTTGTAAGTCACATAATGAGAAAAGTAGGCTTGGAGAATTGGACATATTGAAGACTAGAGGAACAGAGGACAATAGTAAGTAATTAATCTACTTAGTAATTAATCTACTTAGTAATTAATCTACTTAGTAAGTAACTAGCAGTAGAGCCCGACGTTGCCCGGGGATATAACAGTAAGAGACAGATCAAGTATCCACCATCATAAAGACTGAAAAATAAAATTGACAAAGATTATTGTTTGAAGGTTGACGGACACGCATGTCTTAATTAGTTTTTATTTTTTATTTTTTACGAATTGGTCAAACCCAAGCTCAAACAAAAACATTGTTTTCAATCGTTATGAGTCTACTGATTGAATAGAATTTTATTATAAATAATTGTCTTGTAAATGGAATTTTTAAAGCATTCTGAATGTTAAAAATAAAGAAAAAAGTGTGCAAGAGAATAAGAAACACTACCTGCCAAAAAAAAAAAGTGAAGTTTTGTTTTATCGGCTGAAAAATATAGGAAATCCGCTCCCATATTTAAAGGAACCCCCACACACAAACAACCCGTTGTGAGTTGTCCCCCTTCCATTTTCCCGATGTCTCTTATTCGTGTTTTCAAATTGATTTTGTGCAAAAACAATTATATTTTTCCCATTTTTGGCTCTGTTAGAACCACCACAAGGTAACTCTATGTAGTCATGTGAAGTTTTGTTGAAATCGGTTGAAAAACGTAGGAAATCCGATCCAATATATAAACGTTACAGACACACACACACACAATCTGCGTTTTATAATAAGTAAGATCTACTTGTGTAAATGGATAGTAGGTTCAAGATTAGCGAAAAGATAAAAGGATAGGAACTTGTGGAAAGATATGATCACCCAAATCCTTTGTATATAGTTTTTGTATACATTTCTAAATACTCATTAGGGCTTTTAGATTTTTAATTTGTTATTTTATTTTATTTTATTTTATTCCCCTCTCCCCTCATAGACAATGAATTGTATATGTGGGGACTAGTTAGGATTTCTAACTTTTACACCGGACATAGTTTCAATTTTTTGTAGGCCTCCGTCGGTCAAGGTTGACCATGGGTAGCATCCTAGTTGTCCGCTTGGCTGGAGCATCGACGTCTGTGCCTCTAGAGGCCGATGCAAGAGTGATAATCTCTGTTGCAGATGTCGCATGTGTGTTCTATATCTGGTCTGTTGGAGCCGTCAATTTACTTTCTGCGGGCCCGCCTTTTTGTATTCGTATTGAATATAAATTTGATAAATAGACCAAGCTAGTGATATTCCATCATTGTCAATCTGGCCCATTCTTGTATACAGGTTTGAACTCATTTTTAAATACTCATTGGGGCTTTTAGATTTTTAAAATGTTATTTTTATTCCCCTCCTCCCACAGACAATGAATTGTATATATGGGGAATATTTAGGACTTCATAGAGTTTCTGAGGTCTTATGGTGGATGAGGTAAGAATGGTAAGAATGCGTTGGTTTGATGAAAGGAATATTGTTTGTATTTTTTGTTATGGGCTCCTCCCCTTTTTCATATAAGTGGACTCGACCAGAGTGTTACTTGGACTGCTGCCGTTAAATACCCAGAGGGAGTCAGAATATAGAGAGTGAGTGAGAGAGAGATTGAGAGGAAGAATGAGTGATTGTGATTGAGTTGGAGGTAGAGTAATAGTGTGAGGTAACCGCTTGTCGAAGTCACAGTTACAAGCACGTAGACTCTAGGAAGTCCTACTTCAAGACTATATATATATATATATATATATATATATATATATATATATATATATATATATATATATATATATATATATATATATATATATATATATATTTATTATTATTATTATTATACTAACCGCGTTTCTGGATTTACTAACAGTATTACTCATTGTATTATTGTGTAAATACATCTAATTTCTTATATTTAATTCTTGCGTTTGTCATTCATTGGAGACTGAATTTCATCTCGGAATCCACAACATTTTGGGGTCAGTGTTTGTGGCTAGGTAGGTTTAATGTTAAGACAGAAGAAGACCATCCTTTTCCTACTCTCCCCCCTTATCGGCCTTGCGCTAGATTTGTACATTCATGTACAATAAATATTATCACCCAAGTCCTGAAGGGACACGGCATATAGAAAAACATTTAAAAAAAGAATTCAGATTAAATTTCGTGACATTTTTGCAAATTCACTATTTGTATCCAAGCAGATTTTGATTTTGATATATCAGATAGTTTCTATTTGTTAGCTTGTTTTTTTAGATGAAGTAGAACACCGCTTCGATGTCGATATTAATCGAATTAGCTTGAATCCCTGTACTATTCATGTAGATTTGCTTACCGATGGAGGAAAAATCTTCATGATAAATCGATGAAGTAAAGGCAGTTAATTCAAAATACACGTGACCTTTGCAGGCATTTTAAACGCACTTCCTTTTACATCAGACCTATGAGCGTATCAGTTTGTACATTGGGAATACAGATGGACAAGGCATATATACACAATTCCTAAAGAGAAAAGAAAACGAAACAACTTCATGTTGAAATATTTTCTGAACTTTCAGTGCCCAATGATTAAAAAAATGCATGTAGATATACAACAATAAATAAAGATATAAGTGAATAAATAAAATCGAAGCTGGAATAATGAATCGATAATGTGTTACCAACATTAAATCACAACCCAAAAATTAATAAAATAAATATCGAATCAATGTATTGATTCATTGAACAAGGATTCTTCTTTACGATTTCCTGTTTTTCTTAAATCATTTCTGTCAGACAAGAGGACACATCTTGATCACCAGCTGAGAAAATATCTTTAAAAATTATTTCTATATACAAAGGTTATTACATACATATATATATATACACACACACACACACACACACACACACACACACACACACACACATATATATATATATATATATATATATATATATATATATATATATATTTTGTATATAGAAATAATTTTAAAAGATATTTTCTCAGCTTGTGATCAAGATGTGTCCTCTTGTCTGACAGAAATGATTTAAGAAAAATATATATATATATATATATATATATATATATATATATATATATACACACACAAACACACAAACACACACACATATATATATATATATATATATATATATATATATATATATATATATATATATGGGAGGTTAAGACAGCTCCCGAACCCGCCTTGGTTCGAAAGGCTATATTTTTAGCCGGTCCTACGGGCTCGGGTGACCACGTAAAACTCGGCCTTGTGCCACATGTGACCCCTCGTGGGGGGGGAAGCTAAATAGAGCTGAGAAATATTGCATGCTTTAATTTTAATCTTCTTATTAATAACTGCATTGTATTTTTCAAGGTAAACTGACATCTGACTGTTCAAAGAAGACCTCAAAAGTAACTAGTAAGGATTTCTCTTGAAAATGGACAAAATTTGGCATCGTGGTGTTATCAACTACTTGCAGAAAAAGGGTTTATCCCTCAAGGAAATTCATCCTGACAGGGTTGATACATTAGGGGACGACGATCCAGCTTTACCAACAGTGCAAATTAGGGGCGGTGAATGACTCGAATCCAGCTGCAACCGTCACCAACATCATGTTTAAATGGTGATGAATGAGAGGCAGTTGACTGTGAATCAAATAGACAATGCTATTAGCATATCACGTGGGAGAGTTGAAAATATTCCGCACAATGAACCTGGCATGAAGTTTTCTCCGCGATGGATGCCATGTCTTCTGTCATCTGATCACAAAGGCACCAACCTGATCACATCCCGAAGATATCCGACATTGTTTAAGGCAGATCCAGCAGTTTGTGAAAAGAATTTCCTAAACCAAGATGTGTGTTGGGTACTTCGCTTTGAACCAAGTCATGCAGTTGAAACGTCCTCTTCGAAAAGAACGCCAACGTTGTTTCATCTGTACGAATGATGATGGCTTCCGTTTTTAGGATGCAAAAAACATTATGTTTGTTGACTATCTTCAAAAGGGATCTCACCATCAATCTCTAAGACAATTTACTTAGGCAGTCATGAAAGGCTATTAACACCAAACATCCGGGAAACCTGACGAAAGGTGACTTGTTTCATCAGGACAATGCTCCATCAAACAAGTCCTCCATTCCAATAACTGCTGTGCGCGACTGGCTTTATGTCGGTTGATCATCCTCTTTATTTGCCTGATTTGATTATCATATGTTCCCCATCATGAAAAAAAAACCTTGAATGAGAACCGATTTTGCGATGATGAAGCTGTCAAATTTGCTGTTAATTATATGTTGACTCACAGTCTACTTTGAACTGTCAGATAGCAGTTGACCTTGAATGAAACAATGCAGTTATTAATAAGAAAGATTGAAATTAATGCATGCAAGCTTTCACAGCTGTAGGATCACTCCTTCATAGCCAGTCTATAAACTTTTCAGCCCACCCTTGTATCTGGAAAGAGATAATGCAGTTATTAATAAGAAAGATTGAAATTTACGCATGCAAGATTTCACAGCTTTAGCGTCATTCCTTCATAGTCAGTCTATGAACTTTTCAGCCTACCCTTGTATCTGGAAAGAGATAATGCAGTTATTAATAAGAAAGATTGAAATTAATGCATGCAAGATTTCACAGCTCAAGCGTCACTCCTTCATAGTCAGCCTATGAACTTTTAAGCCTACCATTGTATCTGGAAAGAGATAATGCAGTTATTAATAAGAAAGATTGAAATTAATGCATGCAAGATTTCATAGCTCTAGTGTCACTCCTTCATAGTCAGCCTATGAACTTTTCAGCCTACCATTGTATCTGGAAAGAGATAATGCAGTTATTAATAAGAAAGATTGAAATTAATGCATGTAAGATTTCACAGCTCTAGTGTCACTCCTTCATAGTCAGCCTATGAACTTTTCAGCCTACCCTTGTATCTGGAAAGAGATAATGCAGTTATTAATAAGAAAGATTGAAATTAATGCATGCAAGATTTCACAGCTCTAGTGTCACTCCTTCATAGTCAGCCTATGAACTTTTCAGCCTACCCTTGTATCTGGAAAGAGATAATGCAGTTATTAATAAGAAAGATTGAAATTAATGCATGCAAGATTTCATAGCTCTAGTGTCACTCCTTCATAGTCAGCCTATGAACTTTTCAGCCTACCATTGTATCTGGAAAGAGATAATGCAGTTATTAATAAGAAAGATTGAAATTAATGCATGCAAGATTTCATGGCTCTAGCATTGTTACTTCATAGTCCACCTATTAAATTTTCATTCGACCCTCATACCTTAAATGAAACAATGCAGTTATTAATAAAAAGAGTTGAAATTAATTTCACAGCGCTACCATCATTCTTTCATAGTCAACCTAAAAAGACTTTTCAATCGTTACTTGAACATGTGATATGTGTGATATAACAGGAATGTAACTGCGCATATCATCGATATAAAAGTCTAGATTTGATGAGGATATTTAAGAAAGTAACAATAGTTTCCAGGTTTTGTGACATCTAATGGTGCTGAACAAAAGTACGCCTAGCGCAACCGACCCTATCATATTAACAGAAAGTATTTAAAATATTTTGCATCAGCCTGGTTATAATGAAACGCTTTGATGTGTGACTTCCAAATAGGCGAAGAAACCTATTAGGCTTATTTAAATGTTTCATATTTGAAATTCATTGTTAGGTCCGATGAAAAAAAGGATCATTTACAACGTTAAATACAAAACAAATGACCGCTTACTGCAGCAAAAGCCAGTCTAAATTAGTCTGTACAGTGTATATGGCTAGATTTGAATGGAGTCATCCACGTTAAAATTCCTCGGCATAAGGTTTCGATTCATTTTTACATGTGCTCAGCTTCATAAGAAATGCAGAATCCTTTAATGAAAATCCGTAGGAATTAGTTAAAAGAAATGGAGACAGTACATTGCGTTGGTGACCAAGCAAGATTTATTTCAAACCTGGCTGGCAATTTAAAGACATTCGTTTTATTCACTATATATTGAAATATTGAACTGCAATTCTTTGAAGCTTGCGCAGAAAATTTAATGGAAAAAATTCCATTGTATTCTATTGTTAATCTAATGGAAGGAAAAACATTTCTTGATTGAAGCTGCCTAAAAAAATGACAGAATCTAGCAGAAATCAGGTGATATTTTGTTTAATAAAGATAATCTTAAAAGTAGAAAAAATATATTATTTTTATTTAAGAAGCCGAACTAACTCGAATTTTATATAATTGAGGAAGGCTGGTGATTTAAAATGTTGAAATATTTTGATTAAGATAACATTAAAAATGACGAGGAGATTTAGTCCGAATCTTCTTTTTTTCTACATATGGTGTAGCTTTTAAGCTGTATTAACTATTTTCTGTAATTTTTGCTTGCTAATCACTAATCTATGCCGAATTGCCGAAATAGGTTAACCAATTCACAGATTTCATGTTTGTCGGAAGAACCTTGAGAAAATCAAAAGCTAATTTATCCCAATATTTTAGAACTTTTAAGAATTAAATAATTTATTGTTGCCTCCTGATAATTATTTTTATTTTAAGATACCATATTCCTTTTAACTTCAGGTAAATGTAAGTATCGAATATATTAATCTATCAGCGATAATTATCACCCAAAATTAAAGTTGCTAAATTACATAATCGATGGCGTTGGATGAATTTCCTGTCAATAATTTACTGTCCATTTAATGCAATTTTAATAAAGATAAAACACAAAGACTATTATGTGTTTTTTGTCAAAAAGTAATGCGATCTTCAAACAAATAGAAACACATACATATTCATAAAATGTCTTTGTTTACATGAGAAAACTGAGGTTTTAAAATCTCGCTCATATAATCTATTTTGAACCCTTACATTTCAATCATAGACAAGAGGAGGGATAATCGCCGGATAAAGGAAATGTTATAGGAGTTAATCTATTTTTAACTGATTCTTATTAACTGGACATCTGAAAGGTAACTCTCTAACCTACATTTAAAAACAAAGCCAGCAGTTTATTATTTCTGAAAGTACACTATCCCCCTAAAATTGTAGGAATTAGGTAAACGGATTAGAAGCGAAGGCGATACAAAGAGAGAGAGAGAGAGAGAGAGAGAGAGAGAGAGAGAAAGAGAGAAGAAGAAAGGAGAGATAAAAACGATGCAAACTTACAGTGAATTAAACTGAACTATGCTTTTTGTGTGTGAAACAGAATTCAGTTTCAAAAAAAAAAAAACGAGAAAAAAATGTAAAAATGCGGTTTGTGTTTAAAATGTCCGTACATAAAATTATAGAATAGTCTTTTTTTCAGGACAAAAAATATTTGTTCTGTCTGTGGAAGCTGCAATCTAGTGCCGTAGACGCAACGTCCATTAGTCTTTGCAACCCGACCAAAATAAATAAATAAATAAGAGCCTCGTGACTAAAATAAAGTGACAGAAAAGAGAGGTCTATGGAAGACATCAACTCCTATTTATACGTCCCCAAATGTGACTCATTAGTCCGGAGTTAGTCTAACGCCGGAAATAAGCATGACATACAACATTTTACAATTCTGCCAGAGTTTCCATACTTTATTCCCCTCGGTTCTTCTTCAAATTCAATGTCCAACATTATATTTGCTTTGGGCTAGAAAGAAGTATTTTTCAGTCAATTTCTACAGGAAAATAAAACAGTTCTTTGTTTTACATTTGTGAATTTGATTCGTCTCGTGGCAAACTAATTTCAGATTAGCAAATATCGACAGAAGAATAAAACACTTCAGTTTTTATTGCATGCATGGGATTATGGTAAGGCTAGATAAATTTTACATGATCCTGTTTGCAAGTTTTAGTAAAAATGGAACTCATAAAATAAAATGTCGGCTGCTGCTCTTGAAAGTATCGTCTGCTTTTCTTCATTCTTTCTCGAGGGTAACACTTGTACTTTAATAACACTGTTATACTTTATGTTCATTTGGCTTGAAGATTCAGACACTCTGTGTTCCAACAGACAAATATGTTTTCAATATCTTTGGCTTTGAAATAAGACGCAAACCTCATAATCTGCTCGTCATGAGGCTAAGCATCACGGAGGAAACAAAATAGGAAGAATGCATGCATGCATTGCGAGGCACAGCCATGGATGATGTGAAAGCAGCGAAAAAATGAAAATTAATGCCATATTTGTTCCATAATAATCGTAGTCGGTATTTTGTCATGCTTTATGCTAACAGAACAGTTCTTCCTGTAGTAACATAGTGTACTATTATCGTTGTACAGACCAACAAGGACTCAAGACCAAAACTCTCACGGGTAAAAATTGCTTTTTATTCAAATCCAGATTTAATTAATTTCAATCTTCACTTATATTTAAGAATTATATATATATATATATATATATATATATATATATATATATATATATATATATATATATATAGAGAGAGAGAAGTTAATTTCTTCAAAACTATCATAACCTCAATAGAGGGTTTGACCCCAATAAACAGTACATAGATTCAAATAGATAACTAAATCAATGTCAGATTAGATCATATTTTTGTCTGTCCTACCAGTTGAAGTGAACTTGAAGGAAATTCAAAAACTCAATAAATATAGACAGATTTTTTAAATTATTTAAGTCCAAGTAAAGCGGTAAAACCCCTTCGACACTGGGGGTTACTGAGTGTGAAAGAATAAAAAAGAAAACTTTATCAAAGTATGAAAGCACTTATAAAAAGGTATAAGGAAGCTACATTACGACAATGTCGTAATGTCGCTTTCTAGTGATTGAAGCCAATCTGCTAGGTCAGGATCAATAATATGGCGCATTTTTCTCTGGATTTTATCAACAATCTAAGGATATAACAGCAGCAACAGGTTGTATGTGGCAACAATATTCAAAGCATGGACGAAACGTAGACTAATAAATACGTCAAATAGATTCTGAAGAGAAAAAATAACCTAACACAACACTGAACCAATATTTTTAACAACAGATCTAGCAGTTGATTCAATATAAGTTTTACATGTCAGCTAAGAATGTTAGCCCGAGTAGACTCAACGAATCACTCTACTGGAGGTTAGTATCAGCCATATACTGATGGAAGGCAGAACGGGATCGATCAGGTTTTTAAAAGACAGTTTCGTTTTGGAGTCGTTAAAATTAGCCAACAATTCCTTACCCGAATTAACAGTATATTGTAGGTCATTTTTAATATCAGCTGCTGATTTGATCATGCTGAACCGATCAGATTTACTATTATATGTGATGTGAGATACCTAACCAGTTCAGAGTTTGAGACAGCATGAGGAAAGAGGGTTTGAATTAAACACTCACCGAAAATAATGAAGGCATGAGAAGTCGAGTGAATAACCTAATGGACGACTCTGAATGAATAAACAAAAGAAAGGATCATAAAGACAAAGATAGGTGGTAATGATGTTAGTGTTAATTAGAAGAAAAATAGACAGGAGTTTGTGGAGAAAGGTCATGGATGAAGGTCATGGAGAAAGGTCATGGCATATAAAATAAAAGGAATCGACCTTAGTCGGGATCATCGTGTCATTGCAAATGATTCTTTCCTTAGCCTCATAATATGTACTTCGCAGATGTTTACAGTTTTGACTTCAGGGTTTTCCTTCTCCTCGACCGGTTGTCAACCAAGATTATAGAACCCAGCCTGTCCTATTATTTAATATCGCGGAGGGGGAAGAAGCGATGGATTCGTATCTTTCCCAAGGGTAAGTGAATGTAATTGTTATGGTCTGGTTCCTTGTGCCACGGTGATAGTCCAAGGTAGAACCAATAAAGAAGAACTCGAAGACGGATATGGAATAACACAGATATATTACAAACAGGAATATATACAGAGAAATAGGAAGTGTTAGTACGAACAATCAGGTTTAGTAGTAATTGTCTGAACGCGACAGCCTCTGACTCGACTGACTGACTCGCTCGCTCTGACTGACAGACTCCTGACGGACTTCTGACGGTCCTCACTCCAGACTTCAGACTGAACTGTATTTAGTCACCCCCCTCGAGGGCATAATGTGGCACAAGGCCGGTTTAACGTGGGATCTCCGAGCCCGTGGGCTCGGCAAAAAATATGCCTTTTGAACCCGACTTCAGACTGAATTCCCTGATTCCTCTTGAGGCGCAGTATTTATTACGTATGGAATAGTCCATTTTGTTATTATGGGTAAGGTCCCATAAAAGTAATGAACTCGACTGGAATTCGAAATTGGTTCTCCGATTCCTTAATCCGAGCCAAAATTCTACCTTGTCTCCTCTATAAAAAAAATAAATAAAAAAAATACCTGCAATCGATGAAGCTACTGAAGAGATTCAAAAGACATGTGCCAAATTTTAAGTATGAAAAGTATTCAAATTACTTTTTGCATATAAAGGAGAAGACAAAATCTGGTCTGCCTGGTGGGTGAGATAATCACATATTTGTCAGGGGTGCTAGTGTGTAATGTTCAGATTAAGTTAAAGCGCATGTCTAGAATGTTTATATTCTAAGTAAACACGCTCTCTGCACTTAGAGGATTCAATTTCTTCCAACTCTGCCTTATGTCATACAGAGTTTATACATAAATTAAACCTCGTGTATAAATATTTTATACGTATTAAATATCAAACAACTAAATTTTTATTTCTAATGTAATTCTAAAGAAGGGAGCAAAGAATCGAGGGTCCTATAATTTGCTTTTCGCGATAACGAATCCCGTAACCTTCGGGGTCACCACATCTGTTACAGTCACAACAATAGTGATATTACGGGGGCAAGGCAGCCTGATGGAACTTGGTTTGAATACAGAATTTTTCTTCGAGGCTGGTTGCCAACAAAAAGCTATAGCGCCCAAACTGTTCTGCTATTTAAAGAAAGAAGGAGAGAGAGAGAGAGAGAGAGAGAGAGAGAGAGAGAGAGAGAGAGAGCTGCTATCCATTGCTACACTGTACCTCCGAAATGAGTTTTATATACATATGTCGCTCTTCCTTGTATCAGTACTTGATTATTAGATGACATTTAGCTGCTCAAGAACATACGTAACAAATATAGTTTACTTGATTTCAAACTTCCATGTTTAATCGACTGACATAATTTTTGAACGTTTCACTGAACATCTTTAAATGAGAAAATTCTTCAGTCATCTTAATATAATGTTTTCGTATACCACATAATTTTGATCATAATGATATTTTCGGCTTTAAACTTTATTCAATTTAGGATATACAAATATGCCCGGAAATGATGTTGCCATTTATTATTAATGAAAAAGTAGTCGACTAAGAGAAATGGTGCCTTCAAGCTATTGTCATCCTAAATTAAAACCAGTGTTCCATTCACTTTGTAAATAGTCTACAAAGTATAATTTCATGATTGCCATTAGTTGTCTAGTCTCATTTTCCTTAACCTCGTAGACGGTCAGAAATCTCAATTTCAACGCAATTTTCGCTTTGTGGAAAGCCCCAAACCACAGCGTACCAAATCTAGATAGCGGGGATCTGTCGAACGTTAGTAACGCCATGTTTTCGCAAAAGTAGTATGTAGTATGAAAAAAATAGACACTTAAGACTTTTTTTAAATGGCTACATACTTTCTGAACAGTTCATAGAATCGCCTGGTTTTCTAATTTTCTGTGTCGTCTTTTTAGGGAAATTAGCCTCAAGTTGCATCACTGCTTCTACACTTCTTAGTCGAACTATTTTTCCATAACCTTAAATGTCCATCGCATTTCATTTCCAACAATATTTTATTGATTACATATATTAACTACAATCAGCATGGCCCGGCGTTGCCCGTGCTTGATTCAAAAATCGTACGACTCATTCAGCAATCGCTATGACTTGACTTAAAATATTTCTGCCCTTCCTTGCCTTTAAAGGAGTGCCCTTTGCCATGCTGATGTTGCTACATGCCTTACTTCTTGCCTATCTCACAATGCGAATTTTTTCTAAGCTCTATACGAAATATTAAATCTGTTACGAAAAAAGAACTAAACAAAATGAACACAAAACGGTCAGCTTTAAAAAAAGGACTCGTAACTGGAAAAACCGAATGAAAAAAGAATGTTAACAACAAATACTTTTTCACACCGAACCCAGTTCTGCGGAATCAGAATCAACGTTGAGTTTAAGCAAGCGAGCGAGCCAATTGGAGTAAAGTGACATGCAGATTTAAATTTTTCCCATTTATCACTTTTTTTGTATGCTAGCATGCTAATTAACATTCGTGTCAGTCAACTGTTGGCTCTCACGCTGGCCAATAGAATCTTCTTGCCTATTCGTGGCAGCCAGCTATAGGCTCTCACTCTGGCCAGTAGAAAATGGCTGCAAACTACATGAAAATTGCCGTAGAAGCATGAAAAAATCGATTATTTCCACTATCGATGGTAGTTGGGAAATGCAAAGTCGGTTTTGTCCTTTCCGCTAACTTGGAGCATGTGCATGTAAATTTTGGTGCAAATCCGTGGAAAATTGCGGCCGTGCATTCGTTACACACACACACGCACACACATCCTGCCTTTTATAGATAGAGATATTGAACAATTGTTCTTATAAACCAATAACCTTGATCCATAAGGTGTGTACCAATATGTTGAACTATCAGGAAATTTATTGTAAGAAATGTATTATTAATACTAGACCAGCTAATGCCAAAACCACTTTTATAATTATGTATATTTCTTTTATTTATAAGAAAATTTAAATAATTTTTTTTCTGAATGAATTTCAATAAATTTTTACAGGTAGTCATAATTCCAAGAATTATTCGCTAACATTTCTTTTCTTTGAAAACTAAGTTTCATTCTATTTCAATGAGAGAATTGTTCTTTTATCGAACAAATACGTAAAAGACAGAGTCTATCATTCTGGTTCTTTCCTATATAGAAGAAAGTGCTATATTTCTGTGTTACTTTCTAAGAGAATCGTTGTCATTACATTAATCAATATTCAAACTAAGTTTTCTCCAAGTTTAAAAACTAGTATTTTATTAGTGTAAAAACCAGTGGTTATTTAAAAAAATATTATCTTGCTGGTGGCTTCATTAAAGCAATATGTAGCCTAACGAATTCAATTTCAACTTGCTCGAAGCAATCACAGATCTGATAGAAATATATAAATTTCCTGTCAATTTTCTAACAGCAGGCTGAACGCGATTCTGAAACCTGAACGACTTCAATAATTTCAATCAAAACCGAATAATTTATTTTGCTACAGTGTTTATTACGACACTGACCGCTGTGTTGGATGTTACATATTTCGATGATTTTTTTAAAATCATAATCGTATGTGTTGCTTCCACAAGAGTTTAGCTGACCCATTATAGAATCTTACTAAACGGAAACAAATAAATAATAGCGACAAACTGAAAGTCGTTTTGAATGAATTATTTCAAAATTACTAAGGGATTATTTTGATTCATATAATGCTATATCACGTTAGCTGGTGGTATCTTCCATTTTTTTCTTAGTTTCATATACATTAAATTAATGTAGACTTGCCATAGATTTTTTTTCTCGTACCTCTGTCAGTATCTTCTATTTCTCATCCTTATCCTTTATAATCCACGTTGTTCATTACTGTTTTTATCTAACTCTTATATAAATAATGGTTGCGAAAAACAATGTAGAAATGTTATTATAACATTTCCCGATTTTTTGCTCCACCCACGCATAAAGATATTAGGTTTGTGTAAAAATAATGACGTAATAATGTCGTTTTTTGACGTTAAAAAATACGTCAAAAAACGACATTATTACATCATTATTTTTGCACCAACCTAATATTTCGTATTTCTGTCTGAATTTCTGGGATGAGGAATTATCATTATTTACATCACATAGTCGAATTAATATCATCATTTTTATTGTTACAATTACAATATTTCGGATAGATGAAGCCTGTGGATCTTGATGTGTCCATCGATCTAATGAATCTTCAGAGAATTCGGAACTAAATCTATTATTCAATCTATGAAGTGAAATTATTCTCGTTCCACTGTAATTTTCGAGCGATATCACATTTTTGTCAATTGTTCAGTTTTTGGTAGTCTCATCCCTCAACCTGAGTATAGCTGTACTACGCAGACCAGGCATTGAACTCAAAATTACTATATCACCAAATTCATTAACCAATCGTCAAGGATATTTACTCGGCGGACTTCCAAATGCTATAACTTAGTATCTTAAACCTCATGTTCTTCTTCTTGTCATGCTTGTCTTTCCCCCACTGCTGCTTCTGTTTCTATTTCTATCACCGTTCTTTCTTTAGCAAGTTTTAATATTTTGCTGCTTGTCTCTTGTCATTGTCTTCGTGAGTCTGTTTCTCTGTTTTTCCTCTCCATTCCAACCCTCTCTATATATAGATCCTTTCAAATGCTTTTCTTTCCGTTTTCCTCCGGATCGTTCGAGAAACCTATAATGGAGTACACAGTGAAGATCAAATTCATTCTGCGAGAACAGTTTGCTAACAATCGATCTATGGCAACCAATCTGATTGTTACTATGTTTAGCTTAGACGGGAACCACTAAATAATATTGGGGACACAGTAAAGACTGATATTCACTCCACAAGCCATTGTCCTAACACAGAATTTGGTTTCTTTAACAGCATATCAACCCATTGGGTCATTTAATGCTGAATTCTTTTTCTACAGAAGCATTGTATTTAAACAGCCGAAAAATTATTTTAAATAGTAAAAATGCTTTTAGTTATGGTTACTTATTTTTTAAGTTATATTTTTGAAATCAGTTTTATATATTTTTAGCGTGGCATTGATTTTCATTTTCCTACAAAAATCGATTATTGGTCATTTTATGATAAAAATTGTTATGGGACCTTACCCATAATAACATAATGAACTATTCCATACGTAATAAATACTGCGCCTCAAGAGGAAGCAGAGAGTTATGTCTGGAGTGAAGTGTGTCAGGATTCGGTCAGTCAGTCGACTGGCTGATCGGTTGAACTCTCTGCCTTCGGGCGGGAGGAACCCGAACGAGGGGAGGTAAACCGACCCTGAACCCGTTTATACGGGTACAATGGGCATATTTTTGGCCTAGCTCACGGGCTCGAAGATCCCACGTTAAACCGGCCTTGTGCTACATGACGCCCTCGTGAGGGGGGGTGACTGAATATCGTCAGTCAGTCAGAGCGAGCGAGTCAGTCAGTCGAGTCAGAGGCAGTCCGAAACAGAGTCGCGTTCAGACAATTACTACAAGACATTGGAATAGTGATACTGGTCGAGACTACATTGTTTTCTCTACTAAACCTGATTGTTCATACTAACACTTCTACTTATCTGTATATATTCCTGTTTGTAATATATCTGTGTTATTCCATATCCGTGTTCGAGTTCTTCTTTATTGGTTCTACCTTGGACTATCACCGTGGTACAAGGAACCGGATCATAACAAAAATGAACTGTTGATTTTTGTTTTGGGGTCAACTACTTGCCCATAGTTGGGATCCAAACAGGAGCTACCTCCAGGGGCCAGGCTGGACCTGGGAACAACATTTAAGAGGTTTTTTCATGCTCCTCAAAACCTGACATCTTCCGATTATGGACTTTGCGGCCAGGTGTAGTTTTTCGTCATACTCACGACGACCCTAACACAGGGTTTCAGCAACTAAAAAATAAATAGATCTATATATATAACATTTAGTGATGTAGTCATGTGCTGATCAATATCCTTTGACTTTTCGGGGCTTTTTTCAATTTGGTTGATACCCCAAAATCACAAAGCTACAAAAAAGTCTGTTGAATAAAGCGGATGGACCATTTGTAATGGAATTCGCAAAAACATTACACGTCATTTCTCTCATTCACAATTCGTCCGTTAGATTTTGTTACAGTTTCCCTGATTATATTTGTTCTCTTGTTATGTTCAATCTGAAAGCACCAAGGTTCGCCATCTTGTCGGCCTTTGCATCAGTTCCTTGTTTTGGGGGATACACACTTCTTGAATCATGGTTGCCATTTTCTCACACATGAAACACTTTTTCAGGCAGAAACATTTGCTTATTCGTGACATGTTCGCAATAAAACGTTTTAACAGGGCTAAAGTTTCATAAGCACTTTTACTCAGCGTCACAGAAACTTTATGTTTATCCTCTGCACCAAGTTCATTTAGACATACCTGATTTTTTTTTAAAAGAGTGAAATTAATGTCTACTAGCCTAGTGATCGGAAGTCTTAATAAGTTAATGCGTCTCCCGACTGAATCTGGACCTTTATTTCCTTTTTTTTAATTCCATATCCCTGTTCACAGTTAGGTCTCTTCCCCACGCAATGCCTTGAAAAATTCTCCGCTGAACTTTTACCTTACCTCGACATTTCAGATTATTCACTGTTCAAGTTGATCTCCCGATGGGTCAATTAACAGAACGAATTTCAGTGCACCGAAACTGACTGGGAAAGCTTAAGATCTTACATAGCGTAAACTCCGATCTCTGCATTCTTAAATGGGGTCCTTCCTGGCATGGGAAGATTTATACCGCAAGTAAAATTGCAACAAAACCCAAATAACCACCATTGGTGCATTCCTAAATGTTGTGCCATCATAGCTCAATGTAACCAATGCTAAAACATTTGTCACAGAGAACAATGGAACAGGCCCCTTGTTGCATTTAGAATGATCCGCAGTCATTGCAAGAGAGTTCTAGAAAACGTATGCACATGCAATGCAAGCCAGGGTAGCAAAAGACTTGAATCCTATGAGTTCTGGGAAATCAAATTCTTATTAGAGGCAAAGCGTCGGTGACGACTATCATAAATGACTCTGATGTTAAGTCATCTCCATCAGATAGCAAACTTCTTCGTTGCAATTTTCGCCTCTACCTCCACGTTAGAGCACAAAATTAATAATATTTTTATCACAGCCCAGGAGATCTCAAGAATTAACTTGACTCTAAAACGGCTACAGATCCGGGTGAAATCCTATTAATTTTCCTTAAGAATATTAACCCTGAATGATCGCCACACTTAAAACTGTTTAACTGCTGACTGAAAGAGCAATCTTTCCGAAGTATGCGGAAGTATGTATTCTAGAATACTGGCGAGCGCGCATCCCCGTCTCTGTATCGTTCTATCAGCCTTCTTAATGTCATCAACGTCTTTGAGGCTATAATCAACAAGAAAGATTTAAATAACCTCAACAGAAACAACCTCCTAAGCGACAATACGGATTTCAATCGACTATGTCCTCTGCCATTATTCACAGAATCAGTAAGGAATTATACACCAATGACAAACGCATTAATATATTGAAGGCCTTGTGTGCCATAGAGGGTTGTTGCACAAACCCTCCAGCTATGGAATCACTAGAAGAGTCTTCTCAATTATCAAATCCTTCCTAACAAGTAGGTCCATGAAAGTAACTTTTAATGACCAGTCCTCCGAGGTCCTTGGGGTCAATGCAGACGTTCCCCAATGCTCGCTTAGTGATTTGCCTCAAAGTATACACCGATCATCTGTGAATATCTATACTGATGATACAACGGTATATAGGGACACCTCCAAAATTCTAGATGGTCAGGGACTGACAGCTGATCTCTCCTCTGACTTAGTTGTAGCATCTGAGTGGGAGAAAACATGCTGGTCACATTCAGTACTTCAAACTAGTAATGTTCAAGCATCACCGAGCATGCATTGATTTTTTGTTTATCGCAATGAACGGGTTTTTTTTTCCTTGCCTTGAATGTCCGTTGGGACTTAAGTCCTCACCACGCTTAAATTGGGGCTTGTATATACAAGACATCGCTAAAGATTCTGGAAAGAAAAAGGTCGATTCGCTGAAACCGTCCAGTAAGTACTTGACTCCTCCTGTTATATGCTCTATCTTTGCAAGGGTCAGATTAGGCTGAAAATGGAGTATGGCTGCTACATCTGGGATGGAACAGCGCAGTCTTTACTTTGATAGAATCTAAAAGCGTCTACGCAGCATCGTGGGTGATGAATTATTTTCCACCCTGCAACCACTTTCCCCACAGACAAAACGTTGCAAGCTTCACGCTATTCTATCGGTATTTCTATGGAAAATGATCAGATGAAAGACATTACTTAGTTCTTCTATGACACGGTCGGCTCGACTCGATCCGGGTTCTTTCCCACGCGGGCCAGTACTGGCGCCTGTTAGCTGATGATTATCTGTTGATCGCTTCATTTCTTCATCTACTCTGTCCCACGTTATGTTTTGATTGATCACAGTATAGTGAAGATCGAACTTTCACTTAAGCGCTAAATCGAGTTGTCGGAACCGTTCTATATAGACCAAAGGACAACGATCATCATCATCATCTTGCGGTCTCAGCCGAGATTGAACTCACTACACCTCTCCAGTATTCCCTATCTGTCATAGCACCTAAAAGATCTTCCTTAGGGATCAATGTGTCACGTTTTATCCTATCTGGAAAGGTTAACTTGCGTGATCGATTGTCAGATAATGGGTGCCTCCAGAGTACAAATGATGACACAAGTTCATCTGTGGCACGTGCACTATGCCCGGCGAACTGGACACGTCTCTTACAAACTAAAGTTGATACTCTTAGCAAGTCACCATATATCATTTCTAGAGTTGGGTGGTTTCGCCATGAGAGATTAAGCACACTTCTTAAAAGACGTGTATAACATCCATCTAAACGACGCTGTTGTTTTGCTGAGAGAGTCCAAGTTTCAGAGCCATAGAGTAAGATTGGCTCAATAAGTACGCGGAAAAGTTGGATTCTGAATTGACGAGCAAGATTGGATTTCCAGATCTTATTCATTTTGTTACAAACAGTGCATGCTATACCTTTTCTAATGTTGAAATCTTTCTCAGAGTTCTTGATGTGTGATCCTAGATACTTTTAGTCTTCGACACATTTGACGATGTTATCTGAGAGTGTTTTGATCTGTTTTACTACTAGAAAAATTCTGTTTACTCTGACATTCAGTGTATGTTCTATGTATGTGAGTGGCAGTAGGTATAAGTAGTACCTTTTACCGCGAGGCATTTAAATCTGGCACGGGATAGCCTTTCTTAGATGAGGGTTTCTCTGAGCCTTGGTTGGCAATCCATTCAGTGATGGTGTCACGATAAAAACATCCTTGATAGCCCTAGCGAAGCATCAAGAATCCAGCTATTGACAAGATTATGAACTACACCAATCAAAGGACAACGATACCTTCACTGGTGGAATGGAAATTATAATAAATTACGAAAATCGCTAGGTTAGTTTACATTTGGTTTTATATGACTGTCAATAAAGAAAATTAACCATTCCCGTGGAATCAAGTAATAAGGAATCTTCTGTTTCTAAACTTGGAGTGGGCTAGCCATTCACAAAAGCTGTTAGGTCCTCAGGCCGCCCAGTCATCAATTCTCCACGCCAGCCTTTCTCTTGTTCGGCAATAGCAATACACTTCGACAGCAGGACACGTGGATCCTTCCGGTGTCTCCGGCCCATCGCCAAGCTCGAGCGCCCTCTGGTAGCTTCTCGCTCAATTGCAACTGCTCCAACTCTTCACTCTAAATTATCAGGATTCAAGTAGCGTATATATGCATCATGCATAATTTTGACCACGTCTCCAGATTCATTAATATACACTTTCCTCGCTTTTGGATTGACAACACCTGACTCTCGATAATGGGTCAACTATTTAAAACAATATAATTTTGTTTTTACATTCCTATGTTACTCCACAATTATTGTTTATGAATTAATACTTGTATATAAAAATGTATTCACATCAGCAAAGAATTCCCTCTGCTTTTAGAAATCATTCCCTTTCTCTAAACAATAATTTTTTGATTTCGATAAATTCTTTATCCATTTTTAAAACAATCTCCAATTGTTTGCATTTTCAAACAACCCTATTATTGCCTGTGTCGATTAGCTGTTCTTATCAAACCAAAAAATAATTTCAAATAGGATAAAGCAATTTATCCACGTTTAACAAATAACTATGAAATCTTATTTCGCAAAACAACCGATTCCAAATGACATTGTTTTATATTTTGGTTCTTAAATAATTTTCTGCGCTGTCAAGAAAATCATGCTTAATAATCACTTTCCAGACCTCATATCGCAATGTTTTCACTTCAATAATTTCCACATTGCATCTCTTCTGATGCTCCAGTTCTATCTGGGGGTTCTCATATGAACCCTTTTCTTAATACTATGTCCCATTCCTTCCAACTACTACCAGTGAGACTTCAATAGTGTCACACTACCAGCTACAAACCTCACAGCTAAGCACCCACCGTGCCACGTACATTGAGGCGAAGCACCATCATCTCCTTCGTATTCCGTTAGCGAGAAGTAAATTCCATGGACAGGTTCTTCCGACAAACCTCTACTTTATGGAACCATCTCCCGAGAGGATGATTTCTCGGCCACTAGAATCTTAACCTGTTCATGTCGCGATTTTCCAAGCGTAGCTGTGGCACAAGGCCGATAGTATAGGGCACCCAGTGAGGATCGAACTCAGTACCCATTCGTAATTGTGCTAGCGAGACAAGCTTGCTAACCATTACACCGCATTGGGGTGCCCCTTAACCTGTTCATGTCTATGGTTAACTGTTTTCTTTCCCACATATCTTTATTGACTGAAGATGTCAGGACATCAAAATTGATTGAAGAGGTGAGGGATTGAGGATTTTCTGTGATGCAGCACACTCTTGCAGAGCCACCAATAATCTTTTGAACCAAACTTACTAGATGCTATAAGCATTCATTCTGTCAGCAAACAGTAATTTGGCTTCATTGAGGACATGCTGGCATTTGTTTTGAGCAAAGAGACGTCTATTGCAATTGGACTTGTCGCCCTTGTACAGTCAGAAGAAATGATTCCTGTAGGCTACAGCAGCCAAGCAAGCAGGATAGAACCAAGGAGATGAATGCAGTTTAATTTGGTATTTGAATGAAGGCATTAATGCCAGCTTTCACCCAGAAGGAGACTTTAGCCACACATTTTTGAATGGGGTGATTAAAAACCACATTCCACCAGACGTCTTGAAGGAAATCATGGAATGAGTCTCAGTCTGCTCATTGATAGCAGGAAGACTCTGTTGGTAGGAATGTCATGTCAGGTGGAGATGTTTACAGATACTACAGAATAGCCAAGAGGCCAGAGCTGTGTAGTACAACAAGAGCCAGGGATAGAGGTAAACCACACCAAGAATAGAGACGTTTCCATCAGGGTTACTGGGAAAATGAATAGGGGAGGAAACTACTTGCATGAGAGATTGAGTGGTTGAGAAGTTAACGGTTTGGACGCCAGCAAGATCAGTGGCACCAATAATATCTACAATCAAATTTCTGAGAGGCTATACGTATTTTTAATTCTCCGTAGCACTTACTATTCGTACAACCCCTCCAGGAACTTTATATATCGAGTAGCTCTTGGTCTGTGTATTGTCTGTATATAAAAATGTGTGTATCAATGCCTTCCTTTAGGCAATGCTGGTACATATGTATCACTATAGATTGTGGGATATCAAATATACTCACATGTTCGGAAAAGGACTATCCCTCTCTCTATCATGTCACGTTTGAATTCCGATATAATATTGACGAGCTTGTTAAGGTTTACATTACAGCATTTGGTGTCTGCCATCAGCTCCATACAGAGCAACAATATGATGCCAAGCAGATAAAATTAGCTCTTCGGGATGCTTTTGCAACGGACCGTTTCTTGGTCAAGAATCAGTTTCGACTTAATCAATACGTTGATGACTTTTTAGCAGAAGAGGAAGCTAGCAAGATTATTCGCTGGAATATCTGAATACTTATTTTCCACAATGTTCTTCGAAGTACTTGCCTGGTGTTTTCAGAATGTCTCATAAAATATACGCTTATCATGTTCGTATTTCTCTAACTCTTCGTTAACACGACGTTTAGTTCGATATATAAAAATATGAATAGCCGATAACTTTACAGTAAAGCGATCCAACATGATAATGTTGATCGAGCTTATAACTGAATCAGAAGGATAATTAAAACTTGCGCTGAATGAAAGCTAAAGTCGAATAAGAAAGAAAAAGTTTTGTAATCAAAGAAGTGATAAGCATTAATTCCGTTAGTTACTGAAAGAATAAATTAAATTAAACCAAGAACATTTATTGAGCCTGAAAACATCAAAGTAGTCAAGGAAGCTGAACCAAAGCAAATGTAATAAAAACAAAGATAAAAGAGTAAATATTTTCGATGTCAATTAAATGAAAGCAGATATTGATCCATCGATTTGCTAGTATTCGTCTCTCGTTGTAGATGGGGAGTGCGAATGAATCAAGATGTCACTGTTAGATATCAAGTTGTTGAAACTCGTTATCACATATTCAAAGAAAAGAACAATATGATTTAGATACATGTTTTAGAATCAGTTCCAGGAATCATTTTCATTATTAGTAATAAAACTCATCTTTTAACCTGAAGATGTCAATCTCATTGAGTTTGACTTACACAACTTTATTGTCTGATTTGTACGCCATGGTATCTTGTTTATTTACACTTCAAAATATGGTAGTTGGCAATAGCATTATTGAGTTTTCTTAATTTTTGGATCCATGGTGCCTTTCATTTTTATTAGAAAGGTTATGTCTGCCAGTCCTTCAAAAAATACTATATTTATCTAGTATTACTCCGGCACCTCTTTCATTTTCCCATTCTCCTGCGGATATGATTCGGTGAAAGTTGCTTATAAAATCACCGTTGTTTTTCTACTTTGTTTTATATATTCCAAGTAATATTCAAGCTTTTAATCCAAATTCACATTCAAAATTTTCGTATCTTGCATTTCATTTCCTAATTTCCCACACTGTTGCAGAGTCCTACAATTCCATGTTATGATTTCAATTTTATATTCGAGATTTTATCAGGACACCACCTCGGATTAGTTGATTGAATTTTCCTAAAGTTTCTCCCCCACACCTGACAGGTTCTAATCATTTTCTCGGGTACACCAAAATAGGGTGGAAAGTCGTGTTGAAGATCATTAATGGCTATATTTTAGCTTGATTTCACAAATTAAGATTTGGACTATTTTTGACCATTTTCTATTACTCATCGATTCCAGTTGAAATGTAGATTAAAGCGAAACCCAGCGCTCAAGAGGTTTTACATTTTGGCGTGGATTAGGACTTTACGACCTGTCTTTTGCACTTCAAGGTGAAAGATTAGCAGAAGGGACTCAACTTTGTAAGTTTTCTAATGATTATTTTCTTTCTCTAAGGTAGATGGTCAAATTGACTTTCTCCTCTTCGAAGGATTATTTCCACAGTATGGCTTAATGAGTGGATCGATGTCCCGTGTCTGGATTTGCTGTAGCTTTTTAGAAACTAGAAATGACTACAGAGCAAAATTGTGCGACCCTGGAATAAAATATTCAATGGCATAAAAGGGTTAATCAATTAAAAAGAAAGTTTCATTAAAAAAAGAAGAGATTGGAGAAAGGTTTTGTGACATACGGTGACCGTTAATAATTAAGTATAACTCAAGATTTCCATGTTAAGATAAAACAGTATTTAATTACAACCGTAAATAAATACTTAACAAGAACAAAGAAGTAAAAGTCAAGAAAATATAATTAACCATTTCAGTGAATACCTTGTTAGTAGCGCGGATCGACTTAACGTCCGGTAAATCCTAAATCAAAACCCAAATCATTGACGCACAATAATTCACACTAATTCGACTGGATAGTTCCACTCAATAATCACCGTAGTCAGTAGCCTGACACCACTATGTATACATCTGGCGGAAAACGTACATTTATAAGCCCAGAATGTCACGCACGAACCTCGTCGCCGGTAGTTACTGATTTTCTTCCTATATGACAAAAGAACTTTTATAATTTTGCGTTATTTAACGTAACTACTCTGTGTTTTTCTATAAATATTTTCATGAAGATTCTTTAAGAGAGTTTTAATTCATCGTACTTCGAATTCAAAACTTTAAGCTTAGCACTAGATTGACAGCTAGGCCTCGTAATGCTAGTGTCGAAACTGTTGAAGTTCTATTCTAATAGCTTTTTCCTCTCGCACTTGAATTAACTGTAGTTAGAACAAAGTTATTATTCTTTTAAAAATATTGTTTTAATTCTATTAAATGAAACAGACGATCAAACCGCTGACAAAAGAAGCAAAAGCTTTGAACGAGAATTGACTTCATATCTCTTTCATAGTTTCGTCATGTAGTAATGCCGGTTTTACAATTATTGTTATTCAAGCAAGTTGATCTACATTTTTTTTATTTCAATGTTCAACTTGCAAAAGGCAACTCTCTTAAAGCTGCGATTCACAGCCAAGTTTCGGAAGGTTACTATAACAATCCTTTAGGGAATAATTGGGTTTCAGTGAAGGCAATTAAGACCATGAACTGCAAGATTCAAATTGTTTGAATATTGGTCTTTGTACAAATTGCAGTATCTACAATGCATCCTTTGAATCAGCTAAACCAAAAAGAGGTGAATGGCATTCTGAAATATGGCGAAAAGATATCTCAACTTCTGGAATCGAAGCACAGTACTAGATTGGCAGCTAGGTCTCATCATTTTACAGTTTCTAAAGTTTTATGCTAATGTTTTCTTTTCTTTTCTCGCCTGTAGAACTATCTTCCAATTCTTGCTTTGCTTTCAATTACAATCTTCAAAAGATTAAATGCACTGTCAATCGTCATCTACTGTCTTTTTTAATGCTGTTCTTTTATTGTCCTTTCTAAAACATAGTATTCTTTTCAGTTTATTTCACTCTTCGTAACCTCCTTATTTCTGGGTGGCTTTGTCGCCTTGCTTTGGGGAAAATGATTCAAAATATATAACTATATCGTCAACATAATTACGGAAAAAGAAAATAAAAACTGGCTTTGATAATGTTTAATATTTTAAAAGTATTTAATCGAAAAATATATTAAAGAACTTTTTTCCCAAACATGAAATTATATTTTTATATAATAAGAGTTTCTTTATGCATCTTGAAATATAAAATAATAGTAAATTATTCTGTTTTTAATATTATTTTCTTTTGTTAATTTGTAATCTCTATGCAGTCAGGTTATATTGGATTTCATTTCTTGAAATAGAATGACGTGATCGAAAAATCGGAAAAATATTGATCAATAACAGGCGAAGAATATTTATTAGTCCTTAGGATCTTATAAAAATCGTTTACGTTTATGATAGGCCAAATAAAGGAAGAATTTAAAAAAAAAATCTCCCACATTTGGCTTGAAAGAAAAAACAATAAAAAATACTTTTGTTATCTGAAAGAAAATGAGAGCAATCTATCTGGGCGTAGGGAAGATATTTACCGTGTCAATCCGGACTTAATTGAACGTTAAGTTTTAAAATCCCAAAAACTTTAAGAAATGAAGCTTATCTCACAATTTTACGTTTGTCGATTGGGGAAATTTTCTTTTCTGACTACACAGAAGGTAGTCACACTTGTGAGGGATTGCTTACCGCAGGGCAAATTTGCAGAAATATGATAGAGGAGATGAAGGACGCTTTCCAAGTGTCACAGTTATATGCCATGCGTGATACACGATTATGCATCTTTCTGACGCAGAAGACCAGTTTCCATCCAAGGTCTGTCCTGCTATTTTACCCATAGATGGGGGAAGGAAGAAACGGTATTAGCCATTGTCTCTAGAACTTCTTTTTTGCTTGAAGTCTCTACATCTGAGAATTCATTACGGATTATCAAGAGGATTCCAGTCAGTTAAGTGCTATGCGAGATATACGCTTAGGCGATCATGCATCTTTCTGACGCAGAAGACCAGTTTCCATCCAAGGTCTGTCCTGCTATTTACCCATAGATGGGGGAAGGAAGAAACGGTATTAGCTATTGTCTCTAGAACTTCTTTTTTGATTGAAGTCTCTACATCTGAGAATTCATTACGGATTATCAAGAGGATTCCAGTCAGTTATGTGCTATGCGAGATACACGCTCAGGCAATCTTGACTGATAAAACAAATTTTTTCCTGCATTAGGTTGCCATTTTTTTCTGCGGTAAGTATTAGCACGTAAGTGAATGTAATGGATTCGACTGGAATTCGAACTCGGCTCTTCACTTCCGCAATCCGAGCCGCTATCCATTTCTCTAGCTTGCCTCATCATCAATAATTTTTCGAAAATATATTTGTATGGTATCCTGAAAATTGACATCGGCCAAGTGCCTAAGCAAAATATCAATTATTGCTCTGTCGAATGACTCAGTATTTAGGTCAGTGTCTAAGAGGGCTAGATCTATACGCGATTCACTGTTGATATATTTTGTTTGCAAGAGAACTATCATATTGCAAGTAATTATGAGAATGTTGTGTTGAAGAGGTTTCATATCGATTCAGTATATTTTGATAGTCTCTTGAGAGGCATTTTTTTCCTGGAAAATTGATCTTTGAACACAACATGTTCATTTATCATCACAGATCCGAAGTGAACCTGCGTGTTAGTTGTTACCACAAAAAAAGAAATCATTTCCTTTGATTTAGGACTTATGTTTTTAATGGCAGAAGGAGAATGTCTTCTTTTTTTTTTCTTTTTCTTTTTTGTAAACGAGGCTGGTATTTTTTGCGGCTCATTGAAAAGACGTCTGTTATTTTGATTTAAACATCAGGGCAAGGTGAAGATTCCGAACGTGTCTTTGGATGAAAGTATTTTTCAAAATTCATCGGCTGGCTTGATCTTATCTAGAAATTTTGAAATGAGCATTTAATGCTGGTAGAATGAACAGATATGCAAGTCAGCTCAGGTACAAAACAGAGTTCTAGCTTAGTCGATAGTGTTATTGTTAGGAGTGAACTTAGTATTTTTAAATTCTGTCTAAATATTTGAGATGAAGAGTTCTCATTATTTACGCAATGTTTATCCGGAGTATTGTCCTCATCTTTGTTGTTGCCATCACAATATTAATAACCCGTTTAAAATAGTTTAAATAATTAGAATTCTTATTTACCTTATTTCAATGCAGACTATTGCACGCAAGTTTGTTTATATTATCACAAAACTTCGGCTGCTGTGCTCTCCTGCCTGCATTAGGTGTATGTCGGTCCAGGTGACGTAGAGGGAATTTCGAACAGAGTACATGATATAATCTGGGGGTGGGGTAGATTGTTCTCGTTCAACTGCCCTGTGTCTAGGGGTATCGTCAGTAATGCTTAGCTACTGCTCGCCTTCTAGCCATCGAATTCATGTAGATACTGCTCGGGCCAAGGATTGAACTGACTATTACTAAATGAGTAAATTCACTCACCAGCGTTTTAATCTACTCAGAGCTAGTAGATTAAATAAAGAATTCAGTTCGAAATTCCTGCATCGACAAACATTTGGTGATTTGCGGGGGGGGGCACAATGGCCGAAACTTGGTGATAAAAACAACAAGAATAATGACAATAGCCTGCTTATAATTAATGCAAATAATGATAACACTATATGTTGTATACCCTTCATTGGTCGGAGGGTTGGTTATTTTGGGTTGGTCTCCTCCCGTCTAGGCGCTGATCGCTGGTCGTTTTAGGTCAATCCTCTTGGTTGGTATCGGGAAATGTTCTTTGGGTTCAGAGGCGAAAATCGTCGATAAAGAGAAATTTTAATTTAACTATCATTTTATTAACTACATCGACGAATACATCAACTGGGGGTTACTACACCCCCTATTTGGAAGCCGCTTCCAAACACAAAAATCTCACACGTCCAATTTCCTTTGACGTGTAACAACCAACCCTCGAAAGGCCCTTTCCCACTAGGGGTTGGGGAGGGTCACAAACGCAACCTAACACGTCTAGTTAGCCCAACATCCGAACAGTAACCGTCCGAAAAACATTAAAACTCATTCCCACATCCAGCTCAGCCAATCAAAATCATCATCCCTATTTTGTCTAGCATCTGACCTTAAAGATCAGCCACAGAAGGTCTGCGCTAAAATACACTGCCACTAATATATATATATATATATATATTATGAAACTATTATTTAACACTTATTTAGAAATTCAGAATATATATATATATATATATATATATATATATATATATATATATATATGAAACTATTATTTAACACTTATTTAGAAATTCAGATAGAATATTTATATTGACAAATTATCGTGTAGATTACACAAGCCAAATTATTCTCGGTTGATTTTGTTTAGCGGCATATCAACACTTCTATAGGTTATTCAATGCTGCAATTTAAATATTTTGTGCGCAATTTTATAACTTCAACTAGATATTTTGTACATAATTTTAAACTTTCAGGACAAACATATATTTAGATATAGTTTCTAGATGATAAGATGTATTGCTGGTAATTTTACTATAAAAATGTATTTTTATACTTTAGTACTGTATTGTCATTTTGTCAGAAAAAGGTATTACTACTTGTCATTGTTTTTTTATTAATATATTGCTGGTATTTTTATCATAATATATTTTTGTACTTCGGGAAACACAAAAATCAAAGTATTATTTTCCCATACATGAGACACCCCCAGAAGGTGCTACCACTTCCGGTCAGTCAAATGATAGTCTTGGTGAAGATAAACATAGATATGATTAAGGCTAGGATAAATGGATACTTGAAATTCAATCTCCTTTTTGGATGGGAAGGTTTTGCAGTTAACAGAATCCCTAAAGCGGGAATTGACGTTAAATGCTGCGTTTGAAATAAGCGATAGGACAAACTGAAAACTAGCATTTGCCTCCGATTGTATGCGTAAATAATAAAATCTTGGCCTGTCAGATCGGAAGATGTAGGCAAAGTAGCCAGTCTCCTTAGTTGATAACGGATATGGTCACAGAAATACGTGCAGAAGGATTTGAAGTGCTTTAAATTGGCATATAACCAGTGTTATATTTGATTACAGATGAAGGGATCAGTGGGGAATTCCGTGAAATCTTCCAGAAGCTTTTCATTATGGAACCCCGTCTGATTTCTGCGATGGTATCACGCGAGATCTATTGCTTCTTTTACATCGATGGTAGTTGAGGAACACCAAATATCATGATTATACCATAAGGTCTTATTTTCGAAGTTGTGCACAAAAAATGATGATAACGGAAGATTCTGGTAAGAAGAGTCCATTTCTCTGAATTTAAAATCTGTTTTTTTTTTTTAAACTTGGCAAGGCACTTTCAAGTCGTGCTGGTCCCAACTATATCTTCAGTATAAGCTTTATTTATCCATCTACTATTTCCAGGAAAAAAAAAACGTAGAGGAAACAGCTCCGAAAGTGCATTTCCCTGCTCGACCAACTTCCCAAAATCTGACAAAAAAACACGACCAACGAGCAGATCTTAAACTTTCACCTAACATTTTGGGTGGATGTTCTATTAAAGATGCTCATTGCCTTCAACGTTTGTTGGGACTCAAGTATTCATCAGACCACAAATGGGATTCATATATCTGATATGTTGCTGAAGATCTGGGAAAATGATTGATTCATTACATCGCACCAGTTAAATCCCCCTACTATTCTCTGTCTTTAAAAAAAAAAAAAGCAGATCAGATCAAAAATGAAGTATTGCTGCTATATCTAATCTGGATGTGACCATTTCTCTCTTCCCTGTCTTCAAAATGATGAATTATTCCCCTTCCAGACAACTTCTTTACCCACAGACAAAACATCACAAGCCTCTCGCTGCTCTGTTGCTATTTCCACGATATGTATTGTGAGGTGCTACATTTATCAGCTTCTCACTACTGACCTTTACGACCGGGATGTACCTTTCAACGTACACAAGGATACCCACCCTCTATTCTTTTTGTATTGCGTTAATCAGGAAGAAGTTCTATTCGGACAGCTTCTTCCCAATAACCTCTGACTTGTGGAACAGATTCCCAACAGGGATTTCACTTGCTTTTTCTTAAATTCATTAAGCACCACAGGTAACCCTCTACCTAGAGCGGCTCTTTGGACTTGTATCTGGCGAACATTAGTATAGAAAATAACATCATTTACTTCTTGGGAGGGCCTTCTTTTTCTGGTTATTAACTTTTTAGCACTAACGTATATTCAATTTTAATTGTCACCAAAAATCACTTTTTCCTGATCATTTAATTAAGTATGTGTACGCACAAGCAATAAAAGATGAATATTTGTCAAAGATACATCTGAAGATTCCCTTATATTTGGCGCTGGGAAATTTCTCATCAATCCATTTCCTTTAATGCCATGTCCTCTAATCCCGTAGGCGATCATAGCTCTCCACAAATCATTGTCCTAACTTCTTGACAGTGGTGTGCTTTCAATTTGTCTTCTTCATATTTCTGAATACAAAGTTTTCCTTCTCCTAGACTGGCTACCACCCAAGGCTAGAAAACCCAGTCTACTTAACCCATTAAGGAAGTATAACTATATGCACACCTTTCCCAAAGGTCTACTAGTTTTAAAAAGACAATCCTTTTTCGGATCCTATAGACTAGTGCTGCACAATCATAAACAGCTTTTTGTTACCAAATAGCAAAACCTACATTATATGATGACTTCCAACAATAGCAACAGCAAAAATGAGTAACACTTGTAATAAGAAGAGACGGTAACAAAGCTGTTAACCATCCACCCTCGCAAAAACAAAAGTTTTGGATGGAAACTCTCATGAGAACGAGAATGTGATTTAGCAGTGGGCTTGAGAAGGCTAAATGAATGACTAATGTTTTCTAGTCCTGGGTATCAAGATAAACTAAATCTGGCAGAAGGGCCTCTGATCGGAAATTTGAAGGTTGCGAGGAGCGTAGAACCACCTCGTAATTGCTGTTGTTCCCAGGTCTCCACTGACCCGGGGTAGTAGCACCTGTTAGGACCCTAGCTATGGGCAAATTGTGAACCCTCCCCCGCAAACAAAATCAAAAAACCATGAAAGTATAAAAATAAATTTTTATAGTAAGAGAACCGGTAATACATTTTTATATAAAAAAAAAACGAATATTTCTAGTAAAATTACCAACAACACATTTTTATAGTAAAAATTCCACGAATACATATTTACAGTAAAATTACTAATAATACATATTTATAGTAAAACTAGCAGCATGACCCGGCGTTGCCCGTGCTTGATTCAAAAATCGTACGACTCATACAGCAATCGCTATCACTTGACTTAAAATATTCCTGCCCTACCTTGCATTTAAAGAAGTGTCCTTTGCCATGCTGATGTTGCTACATGCCTTACTTCTTGCCTATCCCACACTGCGAATTTTTTCCAAGCTCTATACTAAACATTAAATCTGTTACGAAAAAAGAGCTAAACAAAATGAACACAAAACGATCAGCTTTAAAAAAGGACTCGTAGCTGGAAAGACCGAATGAAAAGACAATGTTAACAACAAATACTTTTTCACACCGAACCCAGTTCTGCGGAATCAGAATCAACGTTGAGTTTAAGCAATCGAATGAGCCAATTGGAGTAAAGTGCCATGCAGATTTAAATTTTTCCCACTTGTGACGAATGCAGCTATCGATATTTTTGCATGCTACCATGCTAGTTAACATTCGTGTCAGTCAGCTGTTGGCTCTCACGCTGGCCAATAGAATGTTCCTGCCTATTCGTGGCAGCCGGTTATAGGATCTCACTCTGGCCAGTAGAAAATGGCCGCAAACTACATGAAAACTGCCGTAGAAACATGAAAAAATCGACTATTTCCACTATTTCCTCTAACTTGGAGCATGTGCATGTAAATTTTGGTGCAAATCTATCGAAAATTGAGGCCGTGCATTCGTTACACACACACATCCTGCCATTTATAGATAGAGATTAACAAAAATATATTTTTAATGAAAAATGAACAGCAGTATATTTTATCTGTAGTTAAAGGCACAGAATTACGTTCAAAATATTTACATTCCGGCATTAAATGATCCGTATATGCCCTTAAACAAAATTATACACCAACCAACGTAATGTTTCCGGTATGGAAAAACAAATTTTACCATAATCATCGTGCAAAAAAGAAACAAAGCAGTAGTTCGAACTCGGTTAACTCATTCCTCGTTCCGCGCAGATAAGAGCTTGTCTACCGGCACACGCAACCCGACAATAGAACCTATTTTACTTTGAACTTTTCTCTTTTCAAAAATACTTTCTGTACATCGAGGCGGTTTCTGTTTTACGGGCAATATCTCTTTTTGAGCTCGAGTTCTGTACTGAAAGTATAGACCGTATTACAATAGCTGTTACCGCGGTGTTCAGCCTATCGATATACAAATCAGTAGAACACCGTTGTATTTATCAGATTAAATAAACGGCGTTTTGTAAAGTAGCAGGTCACAAGTTTGAAAATCAAACTCCCAACACTAACAATAATCTATTGGGTGAGGTTAGCAGGGTTCAACAGTGAAAAGCGCAAAGAATAAAGTAGAACAAACTCCGACGAACATAAGGAATATATTGTTAGAACCATTCTCCTCGTTTTGCTCATTCTTGATCTAACTATTGATACAACGTTTCGGCGAAGAACCCTCTGGCCATCTTCAGGCGTCTATGATAGTAATAATAATAATAATATTAATAATAATAATAATAATAATAATGGTGTTCTGTGATGTGACAAAGCTGTTCCTTCATACGTTTACCTAAATCTGGCACAAACTCACATCAATCCAACCAAATATATATATATATATATATATATATATATATATATATATATATATATATATATAATAATAAAGAAAGAAATAATAATAATAATTATTATTATTATTTATCTCTTTTGATGATGTGGGATATCAGTTATTGTGTTATTTTTCCATTATGCTACCAGTTTTTCGATCCAGTATAACCAGGGTATATTATTTCACTACACGATTCAGCTGAATCGTGTAGTGAATACTCACACACACACACACATATATATATATATATATATATATATATATATATATATATGTGTGTGTGTGTTAAAAGTGTGTGTGTGGGAATGTGTGTGTATATAAATATAATTATTTATATATTGTATGCATGGAACTTATTAGAAAGCGCTCAATAATAGAGATATAGCTAGAGTTTGTCTGACGATCGCAAAAGCGTGAAACCCAGGGTCACAACTCACATCAATCCAACCAAATATATATATATATATATATATATATATATATATATATATATATATATATATATATATATACCCAAGTATATAATTGGTGTATACGGAATGAATTCCAATAACCAACAATTACTATTCTTAAAAGAGTGCTCAATGTTATAATTTTTTTTTTTATAAAAATAATTTTATATATACACACACACACATATATATATATATATATATATATATATATATATATATATATATATATATATATTGTAGATACCTGAAGGTGGTTAGATGGCAATTGTCTGAAACGCTGAATCTATAATAACATCTTTAATGATCAAGATGAGAAGAATATTTCGAATCAATTAAAATAGATGGACAATTCTTCGTTTCAAAAGGGAAATTCACGACCCCCCTCCCAAGCTCTCTAGAATCGTTTATTATATCTCATTCTTTCGGATATGGTTTTCGGTTTTTTTCTGGAATGTCATTCTTTTATTCCATTCAAACGAATATTATATCGCATCTTCTTCAACATCATCCCAATAAAATTGTTTTTTTTTTCTAAAGTTTATACAAAAATTCATCAATTTCTCTACGTACCAATTATTTATTATATGAAAAGTACAAACCTTGGCTCATAGACTTACTTTCACATTTAGTGAATTTCATTTCATTTGAATGCCTCACTATTATGGCTTTGTACCAGATTTAGGTAAACGTATGAAGGAACAGCTTTGTCATATCACAGAACACCATTATTAGTCTAATGAGGAAACAGAGACCCGAATTCCACTTGAATCCATTACATTCACTTACGTGCTAATACCCTTGCGAAAGGTGCGAATCCTCTTCTTCTCCCCCCAACTATGGGTAAATAGCAGGACGGAACGGGTTCTATAGCCTTGTTTAGCAGATGGTCTACCGCAGAAAGAAATGCCAACCTACCGCGGGAAAAATCTGCTTCGTCAGTCATGTATCAAAAAGGTTACATGATCGCCTATACGTGTATCTCGGATGGCAGATAACTGACTGAAATCCTATTGATAATCTGATCCGTAATGAATTCAGGACAATCTCTTCACGGATGAAGAAGAGACTTCAAGCAAAATAAATCAGGTTACACAGAAGTCCTAGAGACAATGGAAGCAAAAAGGACACTTATACTTAACACCAAGAAATGACCAATTGGGATGTCTAGGGCACATCAGGATAAAAGAAGGCTTGGAAAATATATTTGATACTCACAGGACAGATCGAATGAAGGAAACAGAAACAGAGGAGAACAACGTATAATCTACCTGACGAGCATGAGTCAATGGATAATGGGGCAAGTTTTGGGAGAGATAACAGAAATAAAAAAGAATTATTGAGAGCTACAGCAGAAATGATGTTGTGGAGGGCCATGATCGCCAACGTCTTGAAAAGACATGGCGCATAGAACAAGAATGTTTGTTACCTTACATTTGTGCAGTACAATATTTATCAGTGTCATTCATAGCAATAAAGAATAGTGGTAAGTTTTATTAATACGTTAATGTAATGTGTTCTTTCCTCGGCGGGTGTTGAAAACTTTTGGTCTATAGAAGTCAAGGTTTTAGTAATTAAGGTAATATTCGATATCTTATGCGTTAGTAAAAATCAGTATTAATGGGAAAGATTATGAGAATGATAACTTGGATAATATTGTTTCTTAAATAGAAAAGAAAGATATTATTATGCATTTAAAAATGATGTACCTTGAATAAGCTATATTTCCGCTGCTATTCTTAAATAAAAGGGAGGTGTAATGATACTGATAGTTTAACTAGGGGACACAACTCTTAGTAGTTGACAATGAGAAAAGTAAAGAAGGATAACATATTGATGACATACTGGTAAATACCAAAAACATTGAGCAACACTGGGAAGACGTTCAAGAGGTTTTTAGGAGAGTACAAAACTATGGTTTCAAGGTAAAAGAAAACAAGTGCGATTTCTTTATGAAGGAAATAAAATATCTGGGACATATCATCGATGCAGAAGGAAGACGACCAGTCCCAGAAAGGGCTACGGCAATTAAAAAAATGCCAGCTCCAAAAAACGTAGCCGAATTACAAAGCTTCTTCGGCTTAGTGAATTATTACCAAGAATTCATTCCAAACATGCATAAATTACGCGAACCCCGAAACGAACTGTTGAAAAAGGAAAACGTTTTCAGATGAATGCCAGAAAACGTTTGGCAAAATAATTAAGACGCTAACCGCGGATCTATTTTTAGCGCACTATAACCCAAAATTAGAAATAATAGTCGCAAGTGACGTGAGTTCCTATGGAGTCGGGGCATGTATACTGCATAAAATGCCGGATGGGACACTAAAACCCATCGCGCATGCTTCAAGAACTTTACTACCAGCAGAGAAAAATTACTTACAAATCGAAAACGAAGCGCTGGGAATTATTTTTGCAGTTACAAGATTTCATAGATATATTTACGGTAGATTTTTTTATTTTACAGACGGACCACAAGCTGTTATTAACAATATTCGGATCGAAGAAATGTCTACCTGTTTACACTGCAAATAGGTTGCTAAGATGAGGTACAAATTTACTGAACTACAATTTCAAATTGGAGTATCTTCCCACGAACAAAATTGGACATACAGATGGTCTCTCGAGACTAATACCTAAAAAAACGGAGCCATTGGAAGATTCCGTAATTGCAGCCCTATGACATGAAGAAGATATCAGAACATCACTATGTAGTACAGTTCGAAACCTTCCCGTCACACTACAAGAGATAAGAAATGAAGTAGAAAATGATATAAAAGAAACAAAAACAAAATTGCAGAAAAAAATTAAAATGTATCAGACAGTCTTTTCTCATGTGTCAATGTTTTACTATATAACAAAAGGGTAGTAATTCCTAAAACACTAAAAAGGTGAATCCTAAAGGACTTTCACATGGGCCATCCAGGAAAGAATAGAATGAAATCATTAATGCGAAGTTACGTATATTGGCAAAACATGGATCAAGACATTACACAGATGGTGGAAAAATGCAAGGGTTGTTCCTTAGCACCGAAAGCACCGCCGATCAACCATAAGCCATGACCAGAGACAGATCGACCGTGGTCAAGAATCCATATAGACTTCGCAGGTCCAATAGATGGTTTCTACTATTTGATCATAGTAGAGAGTTCTAGCAAATGGCAAGAAGTGTGTCGTTGCAGAAAACCTACTTCTGAAACTACCATAATTTGCCTCCACGAGCTGTTTGCTCGTTTCGGGGTGGTTGATTGTCTAGTCACTGATAATGGGACACAATTCACATCTGCGGACTTTCAAGAAATTTGTGGAAATTTTTCAAGTTAAACATATCAAATCACCCAAGATCAAACGGGCAAGCGGGGAGATTTGTAAACACACTCAAAAGAGCGTTAAGGAAAGCATATGACGTGTCAAGAGAAAATGCGTTGCAACAATTTTTACAAGTATATCGAATTACACCAAACAGTGATGCGCCATCGGCATTATCACCCGCGGAAGTGATGTTCGCCTGAAAAATCAGATCAGTATTTGACAACTTGCAACAAAACCAAACAATGCAAATACCAATGTCGTGCGTACCAAAAAGAAAATCTCACCCAGGAGAGAAAGTTTTTTTTTAAGATGTATAAAAACAATATGTCCTACTGGGAGCAAGGTACAATTGAAAAAAAGAATCGGGAACATGGTTTACATAGTACAGGGCCCGAAATTATCACATAAAAGGCATGTAAATCAAATAAGAAAGAGGCTGTTAGATAATTCTAACGGTCCTCCTCAGGAAGAAGAAGTGATGGATACAATATTCAACACATTTGATATGCAAAGGCCGCAAACAAAGTCTGAACCACGAAAATCGACCAGGAAAAGAAAACTCACAGAGCCTTTGATAATAAATCCAAAGAGGAAAAAATACTAAAGACACCTGAGACGCAAAAGCTTTGGAAGTGGGTGTTATGGGAACTTACCTATAACGATAATGGACTCTTCCTGACACTATAAATACTGCACCTCTCAAGAGGTATAATGAATGAATGGTGTAACGAGTCGAGACAATATTAGTTCACTCTAAACAAGACGGACAGTCATTACTAACACCTTCAACTTCTTGTACTATATTTCTGTTGTAATATATCTTTGTTATTCTTGTGTTCGTGTTCTTCTTCCTTGGTTCTAACCTTGGACCATAACTGTGGTGCGAGGATATTGGACCATAACACTTTCATTATTTACAGGGATAGATACAGTTTTGAATTCAGAGTGGTACTTTTCTTAGACTCGCTGTAAATCCAAGCATACAAGTCCAGTTTTTCTACTATTGTACCCATAGCTGGAGGAGAAAATTTGAATTCATACTTTTCCAATATTTGCGCTAACACAACTGGAAATCGAACTCGGATCTCCGATTTTTTATTCCGTGCTGCTATCCATCACCCCACTTGCACACTCTTAAAGATATTCATCTCTGAGTAGCAACACAAAATTTGTTCAGGCTAAGAAGATAAATACTTCCTTCTACTTCTAGACGTTCTTCTTTACTCATTAATTACCATAGACCCATTTTTAGTACAATGAATTTTAAAGGTCACAATTAATATCGAATTGTTTATAAACCAGTAATTATTATCGAATTTATTTGAAACTTGTCATTAACACGGGATTTTTATGTTCAATCCGATAATTAATAACATATTTTATGGTGGAGTTTTATTGATTTAGCAAACTACCTGTGAACTTTCTTGTATATCATTAATATATACAGTGTAAGGATTTGAAAAATGCATATAGGAACATTTATTGTATTGTTTATGAAAAAGATTAGCAGTTTCATGGATGCAACTCTGTCAGCTACGTTGCGCTTCCAACTGTAAACAAAAGTTTATGGTGTCAATATTTATGAAGTTTAATATTTTATAAAAGAAGGCTAGCTCATGGGTGGGCAGGCAAAGTAGCTTAATCCTTTCTTCCAGAAAAGGTTACCTGACTAGGAAAAAAATGCATGTCAAATACTGCCTTTTACTTTTGTTCGAACATCAATCTCTGGGCCGCGTGTGAAGGACGTATATCTCTCGGTCATCAGGCAGATCCCTAATATTGACTAAACTAAGGCATCACACTACTAGGACACCCCCGTGAGGATCAGATTCAGTAGAGTAAAAATGGTCTAACGAATGGAGCTGATTAAGCAGGATTCTACAGCAGGCATCCAGATAATCATGACATCGTACATACAGGAGTTTATTCTAAGGGACGACAGGTTCGAACATCAGTTACTATACAAAATCTCAAAGCAAAACGAATCAACATAATTATTTCAAATGAAATATTGCTGGATGTTCCATAACAATTCTTTTCAGTACAATGCTCTTGGGTGATTTCTGCTTCAAAAGAGAATTTCGATATATAAAGTTGGGATAATCGAAGTAATTATCGACTATTTGTTTTATATAATAGGCGATTCCATTAGAAATGTTCTCATGATGTTACTGCATTTTCATTAACAAAGATTCTCTTCGTGTAACCTGTCGATATTTGGTAACCTTTGCTAAGTACGGAAAATTCGAGAAATGGGACAAAGTGCTTGCATTACGCCAATAGTCCAAGTGGGAAAACCATGTCTGACTAAAAAATCGGAATCGGAAATCCTAGCTTAACAACCTGGGTTGGACACGGAACTCTGTAACCCATCAGAAATACGTAACTGCTTCATCCACAACTTCCTTTTCTCAATACAATCTTTAGGCAACAGATTGCGAAAGTATTGTCAGGGGAAGTTTTAAACAAATACTCTGAATTTCGATAAATTTTGTAGCAGCCCGTCAGCTGTAAAATAAATGACAAAACCGTTTGTATACTATTGGGCCGAGAATACTATTATCAAGAAACTAAAGAATTCTTGATTTAAAGAACAACGCTAAAGAAAAACGCTACTTAAATCCTTACAGGACAATAGGTTGTTGCTTTCGATACAGTCTGTATCCATTAAATCGAGATAATATATTATCGAAATGTTTCCGTTTTCTTTGGTTGAAATGTTAAGTGTCAGTAACACATGAGGTTTCTGTTGTAACCAGCGGCACGTCATTTTATCAGGCGCACAAGAACTATTTTCGTTCAAGACAGGTATTATCAAGAAATAGGTCTTCACATTTATTTACATACAAATATAAGAACTTAGAAAACCAAACAGGAGCAGGTTTCACTGAATATCAAAATTCGTAACTTTACAATGATACAAAATTATATTTCTAAAGAAATGTGCACCTTAACTGGCCCCTGTTCTCACCAAACTTTACAATAAATGCATCGCTGTTTCTTGCTTTTTCTCACTTGATAGCAATGTTCTTCTCTTTAGAAACACTGGAGAACCTTCCGACCCTTCGAATTATTGCCCTATTAGTCTCTTATCTATTTTGTACTAGATAATCCAATCAATGCCAAATTGGTTAATCATCTTATTTCACATGCATTTCTTTCGTGGAAACAAGATGGCTTCCGTTTTTTCAGGTCTACCGCCGATGTGTTAGTGACTCACTGAATTTGCCTATCAAACTTAAGATAAGAACGGCAAACCTGGGTCTGTGGTTCTAGATTTATCAAACGCATTCAAGTTTGGTATGCTAGCCTTCATCAAAAACTCAAGGTGGCTCTGGACGAATATTTGGTTTAATCCAATCGTTCCTAAAAAAATCGTCTAATGAAAATCGTGTTGAACAGAAACGCTTCTGGATCATTTAATATTAATTCAGTCACCCAGCTCTCTATACTTGGACCCACTTTAACGACCTTCCAGATGTCACCAGTTTCCAAATACGTATTTATGAAGGTGGCACAACTATTTACTCTTGTCTTACTGGCAAGACCGACAAATTCGAACAAGTAAAACTGGCATTTGCTCTCGAAAAGGGCCTTCAGTTAGTGGTTAACTGGGGTAAGAAATGGTTTGTAAATTTTGACGGCTCTAAAAAACTGCTTTAATTTAAAAACCTTTTCTACCTGTCATCAGCATGGCTGATGCTAACCTCAAGGTGAGTAGTATTTTGCGGCTTCTTGAGCTTACGTATTCAACTGACATGAAATGAATTGATGATATTGAATCACTTGCTAGGTCTACTACAAGGAAATTTGGTTCACTGTGTGGCGCCAGACAGTTTTTCTCCTCGGATTCTTTTTTTCACATTTATAAATCTATCATTCCTCCGTGAATTGAATACTACTGCCATATTTGGTCTGTTACTCCAACTATATATCTCGAAGGTCTTGTCAAAATTCAAAGAAGTGTCTGTAATATAATCAAGCTGACATTTCTCTATAGCACAAAAGATGAGTAATTTATATTCAGTTCCAATAAAGCCTCCCAGGAATATATTGAGGACAATGTTTAAGAAATCTGAGAATTGGCTTAAATTTTATTCAACTACAGGCGGGTGCACACTTTTTCAGTATTGTTTAAAGAAGATTGACAATTTTCTTTTTCTTTTGTGAAAATCATAGTTGAATATAAAAATACATATTTTTCAATGTTTGCTATTAATCGAGAAGAAGGTTTGGCAATCGATTGCCGAATTTTATATAAATCGTCTGGTAGGTGTAATCATGTCTCTGGAATGGTATCTGAATTTTACAAAAGAAGTTTTTAAAGCCAAAGACAGAAAACGTTGTGAAAAAATAATAGAAAATGAAAACTGATGAATTAGAATCATTTTCAAAGGAAGATGTAGTATAAAAAAATCAGGAAAATTCGAAGTAAAAAATTAAGACATTTTTATGATACATTGGACCTAAAACATTGACGACTGCATGGTAACAACGGCTACATGTTGCAAATATGATTCAGTAAATGATCGTAGAATTGGAATTGCATTTATTTCACATGTGGCTATTTTTTCATAAATCTGTCTCGTTTAGAAGATCAATTTTCCCCTCCCCCATGTAATATAAGAGGTGCGACAATTTAATTCCCGGTTAACATTTGTACCGGAGTACGACTGAACACGTTCTGCTTTCTTGAGACAAAGACATATGTCATTTTTTTACGTACAGTAGAGGAAATTACACGAGTTCATGTTATACTGTTGGTGGCAAATGAGTGAAAAAAAAGCGTAAAAGCGGATTAAATTCAAAGTATGTGTGTCGATAAGTAAAGATGCCACTTAAATATCAGTCACTACATAAATGGCTTATGATGAAATTGCTATGAAGAAATCGAATGTTTTCAGTGGCGCCAGCAGTTCAAGGAAGTATGATTTAAGAAGTGGGAAACCAAAAAACACAAGGAGCAGAGGCAAATCAGGAAAGATCGAACATTAAGTGCACTACAAATTGCGGAACTTAATATGAACAGGGAACCACTGCAAAATATCCTAACAAGGGATTTAAGAATTAAATATTCTGGATAAGAAATTCATTACAAATATCATCTTATTCACCAGAATTAGATTTGTGGCTCAATTCAAAAAAAAAAAAATACACTAAAAGATATGGATTTGATGACATCCTGGGTCACATTATTCAAAACTATTTGAAAAAACAAGTTCCAAGAATTTTTCCAGTAATGATGCTATGTCTCACAAATTGTATAACTTCACAAAAGGTACAAGGGTCATTCTAATAATTAAGGTGAATTTTTCGGTATAAGGACTTCTAATACAGATGAAAGTGAATTTTATACATACATACACACTCACACACACACACACATATATATATATATATATATATATATGAGAAAATATATAGAAAATAGGAAGGAACTTAAAGTTCCTTAGTATTTTAGTTATTATTTTTAAAAAACAGTGCTCGATACAAAAATAGAGCATAAATATAATTATTTATTTAAAAATAGGATTACACCTCGCGACATAAGAGGTCTCATGTTTCAAAACAAGAGCCGAAAACTTCAATATAATTATTTGAATTAAATTGAGTTAAAGTAAGCTCTGTTCCATCTTCAAGCGAAATTTTTTTTTGGAATAACGTATTTCTGAAATTTACATGTTTTAATAATTGAAATCAAAAATCAAAATTTCCATGGTAGCACCTAGGGCGAATTGTTTAAATTTGGTAGGCGTGTGTTGGGTGTTAATAATAAGTATCAGTATAGAGTTACTTTCATAGATGTCAAGTCAGGGAAAGGTGGGTGTGTCTAAATTTGAAACGGAAGATGTATTAACCCTAGTCTGGTATGCGTGTCTATGAAGATTTATTTTTTTTTTTTTATTTTATTCTCCCTTTTTCTTTTTTTCCCTTTATGATGAAAGGGATTTGTGCATATAAAAAAACAAAAAAAAACTGCCGTAACAGTTGTTTTTGACGACTTCATAAAGAGTTATCTTTTTTGTAGGGGATTTAAACTATTTATTTGGGCTATGGATTATGAAAGTTATTATATTGTATGCTTGTTCTCATATATATATATATATATATATATATACGCGATGGGTCATTCAATAAATAAGGTGAATTTTTCGGTATAAGGACTTCTAATCCTATCTATCTTGTTGTCGTCTGTACCCGCTCGAATCCAGGCCACGAGATCGGCGCCTCTCTCCTCATAGAAGCTTACTTTTTTATTTTTTTTATTTTGTTTTACTTCTTTTTCACATGGATGCAATTTCATTTGCAGATTAAAAAAAAAAAAAAAAACTTTGATAAAGATGGCCGACCAAAAAGCATGCTCCAGGATTGAACAGCGGTCAGTTATCAAGTTTTTGGTTGTTGAAGGGTGCAAACCAGTTGACATTCATAGGAGAATGTCAACTGTGTATGGTGCCACATGTTTCAGCCAAAAAAATGTCTACCAGTGGGCTAAATTGTTTAAAGAAGGACGGAGCAGTGTTGAGGATGAAGACAGGCCTGGGAGGCCTACAGAAGTGAGGTCTCCTGAGGTGATCGAATCAGTCAATGACCTCATTCAGTCTGACAGAAGAACTACTGGTAACTGCTGAGACAGGTCAAGAAAGACATAAAGAACAAACGCAGGGGTCATCAGTCAGAAGGAGTGATCTTGCATCATGACAACGCAAGGCCTCACACAGCAGCCCAAACGGTGCAGACCATCAACGAGCTGGGCTGGGAACTGCTCCCTCATTCCCCTTACAGCCCAGACCTTGCCCCTTCAGATTTTCACCTGTTTGTTCCCTTGAAAGCGTTCACGAGAGGCACGAAGATTAAAAGTGACGAAGTCAAAAGTGTTGTGAGCGACTGGCTGAGACATCAGTCCAAAGATTTTTACGCTGAGGGAATACGGAAGCTTGTGCACAGATGGGAAAAGTGTGTAACAGTGCTGGGAGACTACGTTGAAAAATAAAAAAAAGTAAGCTTCTATCTGTATTAGAAGTCCTTATACCGAAAAATTCACCTTATTTATTGAATGACCCTCGTATATTTTAAAGGTGACAGAACTCAAAATTGGCCAGGAAGGACGTTTTCTATTTCAGTAGAGTTCCGGGAATTAAAATGTGACACCCCCTTCTTTGTATTTCAGGATATTAAAGCTACTTAGAAGAACCGATGGATCCATATTAAAAGGGAACATAAGCTATAGGTGATTTTGTAAAGTTATAAAAATTCAGGAAAATATTGATTACTGAAGAATGTCTTTTTTTTCTAAAAGACCATGTTCCTTCAGAATATAGGTTTTCATAATTGAACATATGTGGTCTTTCTTAAATATTTGTGAATTAAAATGACTTCGTGATAAAGATGTTGGAGTCAGTTTCTATTCCTCTCATCACACTGTTGTTTTCCGAGTGTTTTTTTTCCTGAGAATGATTGCAAACGAAGGCTGGAGGGGAACAAGCAGGTCTTTCTATTTAACCCTTAAAGCTTTATACGGATAAAATATTTTAACAAAACATACCAGGAAATTATGGATTAACAAAATATTTTAGTAAATGGCAAAAAAGGAGAAAAAGAGAAAAAGATATCTCTCTCTCTCTCTCTCTCTCTCTATATATATATATATATATATATATATATATATATATAAGTGAACATTGAAGACAACACTCAGAGGTGACAAGCTGTTTTATGCGAGACGCAATCGTCAGGCCTCCGTGAAACAGCTTGTCGCCTCTGAGTGTTGACTTCAATGCTCACTTTTATTATTACATACGCTCTATCTCTGATATTGAGCACTTTATTCCATAAATATAGCACATCTTAAAACTATATTTCTTTACATATATATATATATATATATATATATATATATATATATATATATATAAAAAATATATGGATATAGATCCGACAGTATGAAGAAAAATATACAGAAAAAAAAAAAAAAAATCTCAATATGCAATATGCTGTATTAATGTTAATATAAAGTCAACGTCGGACGTTTCGGTCTATTTTAGACCATCTTCAGGACATTTTTATTAAACATAATTAACATTAGAACATATAAAATTCAACATGAAAAGACGATGGACATAAGAGCACAATTAATCCAAACAGATAACTGAAATTTTTATATAAGATCAGCGTTCCGTTTAAATATGATCACGTCGTCGTCACGTGAGCGATGTTGTGAAAACGTATTCGAAGATGATTTCCACAAAATTTTATATAAACAGTTCAAGAAATCCCTTCCGTTGATATAGGAATACGCAGAGATCAATAGGTTCTTATATCTTCATACAAGCATGAAGTCCTCCACGTTACAAAGCAAATCAAAAATGATTTCAAAATATCAGACAGGCACGATGGAACAATTTTAAAAACAGTTCGTTAATAAATCCTTTCCTTAATTGATCAATAGATTCTTATATTAATTTTTAATATTTTACATGATTTTTTTTTGTTTTTTCTGTATATTTTTCTTCATATATATATATATATATATATATATATATATATATATATATATATATATATATATATATATATAAACGCCTGTTACAATTGAACACCGAGAAACATTGAAGATTCAAGGACACAAAATTTCATCTTTTTAACTTTTAGTATCCAAAGTTTTCTTGTCGTCGTCTGTACCCGGTCGAATCCAGGCCACGAGATCGGCGCCCTCTCACCTTATTCCCTTTCTCCCCAACCACTGGTGGCAGTAACGGAGATGATTGTGGAGGTCCAGCCTACTTCCGAAGAGTATATCTATATGTATCTAGATGCATAACCTCACAAACCGCAATCAGCTTCCTATCTCTTCGTTTTATTTTAATTGCTATTTTCTTGAAATATTTTCCATTATAATAGCATGAGTTATGCCAAGAAAGAACTACAATATTTTATGATCTTGGACTTAATTTTACCGGAGAATATTTCGAAATAAGTGTAATTTCCATACACAATTTTCGATTTTGTCAATCACCTATCAAATGTTAATCCGATATAGAAAATTTCTGGATCATATCTTCCATATTTTCTATTTTAAAATGATCTCCTGGACACTGTTTCGAAATGTCCTATATATATTTTTTTCAATACAATTTCACAGCTTAAGACATTCAATAAGGCTTCAGATAGACGGAATTTCAATGTATTCTTTCATTTTGTTTAAATAGTTTTTATAAAGTTGAGTGAATTTTGTATCACATTAATAAAAAGTATGTAAGAGATGTATGTGAGATTCTGTTCCAAAAGCCGGAAGAAATTTGTCACTAGATGCTCGAGGTTGCAAAAAATCTCATTTGCCAAATTAGGCAAGAGATTTGACAATAAACCAATAAATCTCGAATCTAAGCCAATAGATTACATGACTTTGATTAACAAATTGTTTAAATGTTTAACTAATTCTCTTTCCCTTTTCAAATTAATTAACAAATTCTTATAATGTTTTCCCGTCCGTTTTTATTTATTTAAGTAGTTTTTCAGGCCTTCAGCCAAATATTAGTTTGGAAAAAAGCCTGCAACTCTATTCAAAGCGCTATGACTACAAAGCTGTTAATTAAAATTTTAAAACTTATTAAAATATTTGAAATATACAGTAAATATCAGGTTGTCTGTCATGGAAAAATTTGATAAAACAATTACCGCATTTTGATAGAATAATATACACATACCCCTCTATACACAACAACAAATATACATATATATATATATATATATATATATGACACTTGTAGAGAGTACTGTTTCACTGTATTACAGCTCATCAGTGTGACTAGACACCAGAATGCCTCAAGCCAGGATCGAAACCCAACTGATTGTGTGTCAGTCAGAGCGTCTAGCACTGAGCTATCTTAAATCAGCAGAGTTACGCAGCTAAATTTAGCGTATTCCTTTTACGAATGTAAAAAAAAAAAACAATCAGCCGAAGTGCTCCATTCATTTTACTGAAGAGCTTCGCATTTACGCAGGTGGGCGTTGTTTATAGAATTAGTTTATCACACAACAGTGCTCAATTGAAATATATTTTCATGAGCTAAGTTATGTCATTCGCAGAAAAAATAGAACACTTCATAAAATAGATAAGATGGTAAGTATTTTTCTTTCTTAACAAAAACAAAACCTGCAATGGTAACAACTTCAGATTTGAATCAACAAAATACCAACCACAGCTGAGTGAGCTTATTGCATTCGAAACCGACATAATAAACGTAATAAAAAAACTTGAAACAAGAAGATTAAACTACAAATTAAAAAAATCAATTAAAAAACAACAAAAGATAAACAAATAATATATATATATATATATATATATATATATATATATATATAAAAGACTACAAATCTAGAACAATCTACAAAATAGACAGCAACGATTATAACAAATTTTACAAGACCACCAGCAACAACATGGAAAACAACATAAACAAGGAAGCAAAAAACATAGTCGCAAAACTAAAACTAGACAACAGGATCCAACAGCAGTCAAAAGTAGAACCAGTCATTACATTAAAAGACCTCAAGGACAACTTCTTGAACACACAAACATGCAGACTAATAAATTTAGAGGAATGTGCTCATAACTAAGAGAAAGAAATTAAAAATAAACCAATAGAAAAACAAAACAGAAACAATCAATTGGTTTAACAGCATCAACAACAAAGAAGAATATTCCTTCGTACAATAAGACATAAAGGACTTCTACACATTCATTGAAGAACAAATACTGAATAACGCATTAGACCTAGCAAAACAACATATAAGCATCCCAGAAGATGGCCTAAGGATCATCAACCACTGTATGAAGTCCATATTACACCACGAAAACAAAATATGGCTGAAAAAATGCAACCCCCAAAATAACGATTACAACTCTGACATAACATTGGGCAGCTATGATGGAACTGTTTTATGCGAATAGGCATATATATCATCAACAAACAAGCAAGTATTAGCAACAAAGAAAATATAGGCTTAAATACAGACGACGGATTAATAATCCTGAGAAACTGTAATAATAAAACCACGGAAAAAATAAGAAATCAAATCATGAAGACCTTCAACATGTTAGGATTCACAATAGACATAAAATCAAATTATATAAATGGTAACCTTCTTACATGTAACATTCAAGTTAAACAATAATACATATAAACCATATAGAAAAGCAAATAACAAACTACCTACCTAACACATTCAAACACATACCTGTAGCCATAAAAAAAGAATATCAATAAACTCCAGCAACATTAAAATATTCAACAATAACAGGGAAATATACGAATCAGCATTAAAAATGAGTAGCTATTCAAATAAACTGGAATACATAAATGTAAACAAACCAAACAAAAACAACAGAGAAAGCAACATAATCTGGTTTAACCCACCCTACAATAATAAAATAAAAACAAAAATAGGAAATATATTCTTCAGTATAATTTAAAAAAAAAACAAACACTTCCCCTAAATCAACAAGCTATCACAAATTCTAAACAAAAACACAGTTAAAATTAGAGATGCATAATATGGAGAAAATAATAAGCATTATAAAAAAAAATTAATGAAGAATATGACAAGAACAAGAACGCAAACCAACAAAATTACACCAAAAACTACAATTTGTTGAAATTACATATTTGTCGAAACATGTAAGCAACAATAAAATATACAAATTGACCGTAACAAATAACACAGACGAAAAAATCTACGTAAGAGCCACGAATCGAAGAAAAAATCAACAATAAAAATCATCTTTTAAAACAGAAAATTATAAAAACAACACAACACTCTCAAAATACACCCCATATAATATCAGTAGCAGAAGCTGCAAATTATAACGAAGAGGGAAATTATCATTAGTTACGTTTAAAAACTAAAGTAAACTATTAAACAAGAAAACCGAAATAATGGGTAAACAACATAAATGGAATCAGACCCAAATAAAAATCAGATAAAAAAAAGTATATATATATATATGCATAACCAGAAACACTTAAACACACATACACATACACGCAAGTTCAAACACCTAACAACGCCGTAAAAAAAAAAAACAAGCGAACATACATATCAACCTAATAAAGTAGGTCCATCCAAAACCCACAAAAAGCAATTAAGTAAAACACGGTCAAAAAGAGGTCACCACAATAAAAAACAAACGCCGAGTAACCCTATACCACTTAATTAATATTAAGATCACACACCTACTAAAAGATATTAGATTACACCAATCACACATAAGGGAAGACAACAAGCCCTGAAGAGTGAACATGTTATCTTGATGTGCTCCCGAAATAACGTAGTAGTAGACATGAAGGAACCAACACCACTCATCTAAGTGATAAACTTTTCGAAATTAATTCTATTAACGCTCTATCCTAACTTTTCATACCGAGCACTTTATTACAAAAACCTATCTCGGAAAAAAAAAGACTTTTCTCCGCGAGAAAAGAAGCAGAAGTTCTGGTACTTAATACTATATATATATATATATATATATATATATATATATATATATATATATATATATATAGTATTAAAACCCAGTAATTTTAAAAGTTACTCCAAAATTCGCTTGAGGATGAAATAGAACTAATGTCTTTAATTTAATTACAAAATTAAATTCGTAACTTTTAGCTTCCATTTTTGAAACATGGTTAGAACTGTGTAGCGAAAAAAACATTTTAAATAAATAAATTTATAATATATATATATATATATATATATATATATATTGTATATCACTTTAAATGTCGTTTGATATTTCTGACAAAAAGTACATGTGTTGGTTTGACGACCACACCATTATCAAGGCGCCTTACACTTCCTTTGTCGAATACAAGTTCTATTACACAACATTTAAAACACATTCCTGTCCACATTCACAACATAGGAAAATACTTTTTGACAACAACAATATGCCACACCACGAAAATAATGAGGAAAAACTTCAAATTCTCGAGCTCCTATATATTGAAAGCAACCAACCAACACTGAGCAAAATTATTTACGTGTGTAGCAGAAACGTTTTGCCGGTTATCTTCCCTTACATTCTTATGCTTGTCTTGCAAATAATGCCATAGCTATAACAGATGAATTTAAAATTTTAAAATGATTACAACAGAGCACATTCACGCGTGTTTTTAAAAATCACCACCACAGTGATCAGAGGTACAGGAAATTTGTTTTCGCAATTCACCCCTGAGGATGATCCCGAAGGAGGTCGAAAGTACTTGAGCAGGAAAAACTACGGTGCCTTCCTTAATAATTTCATCTTAACATCAAGAAACTGATTAGAGAACTAAAAAGGATTATTATAAAAATAAATATACTTAATATCCCTATATTATTCAATGATATGTTGTTTATATATATATATATATATATATATATATATATATATATATATATATATATATATGTTTGACCCAGAATAGGTCCGAAAGAATTCTCGAACTCAGCAATTTAGGGAAAACATATTATTAAACAAAAAGAACGAATACAAAAGTGTTGCACGTCCGACTGACGGCAAAGTACAGTAGTCAGCTCGTCAAAGGTAGACAGCGATATTTAGTTACCCCCTCCCATGAGGGTTATATGTGGCACAAGGCCGGTTTAACGTGGGATCTCGTTAATTTAGGCTCGGCCAAAAATAATATCTCTCTTTGAACCCGCATAAACGGGTTCAAGGGCAGTCAACCTCTCCGAACGAGACTCTGCCCTTCGGCGGAGCCTCGTCCGGGTCCCTCTCTGGCCGAAGGCAGAGAGTTCGACTGTTTAGCTGGAACAGGTTAACTGTAGACAGCTCTCCTGAGAGGCATAATCTCCCCGTATATATAGTAAAAGGACGAGTCCATTTAGTCCATAAAGGTAGGTCCTATAACAGTAGATATATATATATATATATATATATATATATATATATATATATATATATATATATTAATAAAATAGAACTGGTAAATCTTATTAAAACCAATTATTTGCATTTTTAGAAAAAGCTATAAATGTTCCCCAATATTATTTCAAAAGTAATATCACTGTCTATTCAGAATTATAGTCGATTTCACCTTCCATAATACATTAATATCTAGATCTGAATACATGGTGATGCTAAAATGAGATATGCGAAAGATATGAGCCAATGACCTTTTTGATTAATGACCTCTTAGATTGCGAACGTCTCGTGTTAAATGGACCAGAGACAATTTGCATAAATTCTGTGCCTTCAGCTTGACATTTCACAGCAACTGATTTACATTTCTTAATAGGAAGAATAATTTTGGAGAAGAGGATGAAGACCATTTATATGTCGCAAAGAACGAGCCAACTTAAATTCGCCAAGGAGCTTGAAATATTGAGGTGTTCTGACCAAGTCAACCACACGAAACATGTTTATATTGGCAGCGTTTTGAAAAGATAATAAATGGTAGATCTTCGAAATTAGACAAACAAGATCGAAGAGAGCTAGTTCGATTTTCAGCATTAAAAGCATTTTTTTTTTTACTTATTTATATAACAGAAGGTGAGGTACTCTTCAATGACGGAACACCTTGACATTACACTCAATAAAATAGTTTCTCTATGTTGAACACGTTGTCGCGTTGCCAGATTGACTTGCTGTAAGCCCTGGAATTATATAAAATCCAAATATGGAGAGAGGTGAAAGTCCTTGTGTATAAAAAAATGCCAAGGGACTTGCCACAGCATTGGATTTGCAGAGAAGAGAAATGGTAGAACATTTCTGACAAAACAATTTAATCTTTTTTATTCCTCTATTCCACGTTGAGTTAAGACTGTCTTTCATTTTAATTAAAACTATACATTATGACAGTTCATGTCTTAATACATAAATTGAATGCTGTTTTTCCTCTCGTGACTCATGTCATTTGTCCTCCCTATTTTCTCTATCACGCCTCGTACTAAAGTCATTGTATTGCGAAACTTTCTCTATAGTCCTGAATGACAGCAATTCTTACTTCTGAAAGTACTGTGTCGAACATTTACAGTGTCTTAGTAAAGATTAAGCGAGATTCTTAATTTTGCTATGTGACACCCTTCTTATTTTCAATATTATATATTCAGGATTTTTTATATGAAACTATATATTTTTAAAATATGCTTAATGTTTTGATGTCGTCATTTAAGAGACACTTATAGTAAATTTATTATTTAGTGGATATAACAATACATGGGTTCAAAGATTTATTTAATGTAGTCTTTTTTATTTCAATTTTATTATTAAACTTTGACTTATTTAATACATTTTTCTATAATAACATTGCAATGAAGATGAGGATAACATCCCGAATAATGTAAAAAATGCAAGTAATCATAATACCTCATCTCAGAGATATAGGCAGAAAGTCAAACAAACAAATACTACAAGCATTAAACTTAATAAAACTCAATAAAACGTTATCAAATTTCGATACAATTTTTCGAAATTTGATAACATTTCACTGCCATATTGACAACGTTTCGACTGTTGTACGCTCCGGCCTTCTTCAGATGACTCGGATTTCGAACCCAAACCTTTATTTCGTCCACCGGGTTAGGTTTTTCTAGTTCCACGTTCCATATCTCAGTTATTTCCCTTTAACTCAACTCTCCAATTTTTGGTATTGAAATCACAATTATTTGGGTTTACTCACTGGATCTAACCAACGTCCTTATCCACTGGGACATGTGTCCTTGAGGAGATCTGCATATATTTTTGGGACTTATAAACCTAATGTCTCAGAAGCCATTTTTTGCCAGTGCTCCTATTGTAATTTTTTCTGTTTTTATTATTGGATTTTTTACCAGAGCTTATATTGCAATTTTTAGTTGTTATTCGTTGCTTTTCTCTAGCACTCCTTATTACTGGTTATCATATTTTATTCATTTCTATGCTTGGTTGGCTCAGAAGATTTTTTTGGCCAAGTATATATGCTGACTCCTTAAGTTTTCCCAGTGATACTCCCTGTCTATTATTTCAATCGCAACACAATGAGGGGGTGATCTCCCTTTTCCCTCTATATGCGGTCATTTTTCTATTTCGCCTTGCTACCGCTTTACGATATTCTTGTAGTTTTACCTTAAGGTGGCGGCCTGATTCTCCGTTGTATTTCTTACCACAGCTGCATGGGATAGCGTATATACACTCCTTAGTCATGTTCTCCTCTATGGAGGGTCTTGCTCGGAAGAGGTGTCTGTGAAATGTAGAGCCAATAGACCCGGGATCCGGTAGCTACTTTCCAAGAAGAGATTCTGTCCTTCGATATAGACTCGTCTGGGGATCCTCTGTGCCCAGAGGCACAGTGTTTAAGCAGCGCACTTCCTAAGTAATTCGGAGAGTGAGATATTTACTAACTGAACCACACAGTCGGATGCGGAACAAAGACCAAGTATATTGCGGGGTAGCCGATCCCGTAGGCTCCAGCAAAAATTCCCCGTAGAGCCCGTAAAAACGAGGTCGGGTAGCAGTCTACCACTCCAGACGAGACTGTGCATTGGGCAGAGTCTCGTCTGGGTTCCTTTCTGCCCGGAGGTAGAGTGTTCGACCAGCACACTTCCGAAGTAATCCGGATAGTGGTCGGATGCTACACAAGGCCAAGCTTATTGTCGGGTATCCGTGCCCGTAGGCTCGGTCTTAAATTATTAAATTTCCCGTAGACTCCGTAAAATACCCGGTCGAGTAGCAGTCCGCCGAGACCAGATTCTGCTCTTCGGCATACTCGTCTGGATATCCTCTGTGCCCAGAGGCACAGGGTTTGACCACACACACTTCCTAAGTAATTCGGAGAATGAGATATTCCTTAACCACCTTCGCAGTCGGAGATGGAACAAAGGCCAAGTTTATTGCGGGGTATCTGAGACCGTAGGCTCGAGCAAAAACCCCACGTAGACTCCGTAAAAACAGGGTCGGATCACCCCAGACTCTGCCCTTCGGCACAGTGAGATATTCACTAACTGCCCGACGCGATCTGATGCAGCACAAAGCCAAGTTTATATTGCGGTAACCGAATATATACATTTCATTTAACATCATGTTATCGACTTATTCAAAATGGGATCGCCTGTGTTTGCTCTTTGGTGACCTGTGTTCAAACTCCCGTATCGGCAGCAACAGGTTATTTATCTATGACACAAGCTTAACTAGTAACCGCTCTGGAAAATGACATTAAATCAGTGGTTTACTGGAGCAAAGAATGAGTTGTGAATTTTACCTCCTCCAAAATAAATCTGATTCAATTTATTCACTAAAAATAACCTTTCCTATCTTCTATCAGCATGGTTAATGCTAGACTCCGGGAGAGTAACACTTTGTGCCTTCCTGGACTCACGTTTTACACTGACATGATATAGAGTGATTATATTGAATCAATTGCTAGGCCTGCTCTTAAGAAAGTTAGTTCACTGTGTCGTATCAGACAATGTTTTCTTGCCAGAATCCATCTTGCACATTTATAAATCTACTTTTCGTCCGTGTATTGAATACTTTTTCCATGTCTGATCTGCAGTTCTACTATATATCTCAAGATTCTTGACAAAATTCAAAGCTGTGTCTGCAATCAATCAATCCTAACCTGGCAAAAATTTTCTCACGGTCGTGATGGGTTTGTCTATTCTAAAATATTTTCATGGCAATTGTTCTGGGGGAACCTTAGTGCCTCGACTGGAACAGAGTGCTACTATTGGCAATTAGGTAACACCGTTTTATTTTGAACTAGCACGGTCTATTCTAATAGTTTCTTTTCTTGCACTTCTTACCTAGCAGATTTCTCCTGCAATCTTCCTTTAACTGTCTCAGTGATTAGCTGGGGCAAGAAATGGCTTGTAAATTTTAACTGCTCCAAAACAAAACTTCTTTCATTTAATCACCACAGTTTTCTGACTGACATAAGCAATACCGATGCTAACCACCAGGAGAGTAACACTTTTCGCATTGACTCACGATTTCCACTGACATGCTTTTATATTGAACCAATTGCTAGGTTTGCTCCCAGGAAAATTTATTCACTGTGTCGTATCAGACAATGTTTTCTCGTCAGGATCCGTCTTGGTTTATAAATCTGCTATTCGTTTTTGAATTCTATTATCTGGTCTGGTAGATGCACATCACGATTTTTTTTTGTTCTATTCTAATAATTTTCACTGCACAATGATGCGACGTTTTGTCGATATAATACACCGTGTCGTAGTACCAATAAGCAAAGCGCATCAAAAAATTACCTTTAAAATATTTATAGAACGACACAGGAGAGTTTTATTAGTGAGAAATGGACTTCCATTCCGTGTCAACCTAAAATTGCTTCAAAAAATAAAAAGTCAATTACGAAGAAACAACATTTAATCAATTTTCAACATCAACATGACCTGTACTTTTGCCGATCCGGTTTACACTGACATGCTGTGAAGTGATTATATTGAATCAATTTTCCTTCTCTTAAGAAAGTTAATTCACTTCATTAAAATGTTTTCTCAATCCATTTCATTCCTTTCGTCTGTGCAGTGAATACTCCATATCTATCCTGCTGTTCTTTCTCTATGAGACAAGGTATATCAGCTCTTGAAAAAATGATATTAAATCAGTGGTTTACTGGAACAAAAATTCAATTCCAAAATAAAAAATTTAAAAAAGAACTTTTCCTGTCTTCTATCAGCATGGTTAATGCTAGACCCCAGGAGTGTAACAGTTTGCGCCTTATTGGACTCGTTTTACTTTAGTACAATTGGAAATTCATCGTGTCGTATAAAATGTTTTCTCGTCAAATCCATCTTGTTCATTTATAAATCTGCTATTCGATTATTTTGTATCTTTATTTTAACAAAATTCGAAGAAGGGTTTGTAATGTAATCAATCTGGAACTGCCATCTTCAGTTACTTTTGCACGGTCGTCATGTGGCTTCTCTCTGTCTATTCTACAAATTTTTCATGGCAACTGGATTTTTTGACTTGAAAAAAGATTGGCGAATTCGTTTTTATTGCTAGATGCAACCGAGGGTTCTATTCTAATATTTTCTTTTCTCACCTGTATAACCCCTTTCCGATTTCTTCCTTCCATGTCAAAAAATAAAAAATAAAAATCACCATCACCTGTTTTCCGAATTCCTTTATTGTCCTTTTCAATTAAAGTTTCTCATCCCTTTTAGACATTATCGCTTTTGCTTTAATTAAAAAAAATAAAATCTCAAATGGTTCATTCTTTAGTACATAAAAAAATGTAACCACGAATTATTTTGTACTTTTTAGATTGTAATCTACTGTATAAGTTTTTTTCACTACGTTTCCAAGAGACTTTACTTGGTACACGAATAAATAAAAGTTCGAATTTATAATTCATTTGCTTTTAGCAGTTATTTATTTTCAAATGGTTCATTCAGTGCAAAAATATTTTTTGCTATCTGTTTTGCTTTACTACGACTTTACAATATTTCTTTGCAGTGTTGATTTTCATATTAACAATATTTTTTTTGTAATTGGCTTCATTTCGAGCCTCGACTTGGCAGTCATTGTTTTCAGGTATTATTGTTATGTGTCTCAGAAACAAATAAACAGCGTGTTGCGTTTATGCATTGTTACCGTTTACTTTGTAATATCGAAATAACCTGATTCTTTGAATGACGTTATGGTCTTGAAACACAAATGACTGTTAACGCTTTCATGAGTTTTCATTTTCCCGTTCATTGACGTTTATTCAGCATTTAATTACATTGGAATGTTTTTTTCCCTTTTCTTCGGGGTTTAGAACAAAAGTAATTGCACGGGACGACATCGCCTCGACCAAAGATACATTAACTGATACCAAAATAAAAAAAAAATTTAAACATAGGTACTCACCTCAACGACTGAGGCTGATATCAGAAGGGGATTATAGTCTCACACATACACACGCACACAGAGACACACACATATCTATATACTAGCATCATGGCCCGGCGTTGCCCGTGCTTGATTAAAAAATCGTACGACTCATACAGCAGTCGCTATCACTTGACTTTAAAGGAGTGCCCTTTGCCATGCTGATGTTGCTACATGCCTTACTTCTTGCCTATCTCACAATGCGAATTTTTTCTAAGCTCTATACTAAACATTAAATCTGTTACGAAAAAAGAACTAAACAAAATAAACACAAAACGATCAGCTTTAAAAAGAGGACTCGTTACTGGAAAAACCGAACGAAAAAAGAATGTTAACAACAAATATTTTTTTCACAATCAACGTTGAGTTTAAGCAAGCGAATGAGCCAATTGGAGTAAAGTGCCATGCAGATTTAAATTTTTCCCACTTGTGACGAGTGCAGTTATCGATTTTTTTTTGCATGCTAGCATTCTAGTTAACATTCGTGTCAGTCAGCTGTTGGCTCTCACTCTGGCCAGTAGAATCTTCCTCCCTATTCGTGGCAGCCAGCTATTGGCTCTCACTCTGGCCAGTACAAAATGGCCGCAAATTACATAGAAACTGCCGTAGAAGCATGAAAAAAAATCGATTTCTACTATCGATGGGAGTTGGGAAATGTAATGTCGGTCTTGGCCTTTTCGCTAACTTGGAGCATGTGCATGTAAATTTTGATGCAAATCCGTCGAAAATTGCGGCCGTGCATTTGTTACACACACACACACACACACACACACACACACACACACACACACACACACACACACACATCCTGCTGCTTTATAGATAGAGATAATTAAATAAATTACAGACATTATGCCTGTTTATTTTTTTATAATCCTGTCATATTCACGGATACTTTTCCATGTATTACAATCAAATGCTGCAAGAAAAGCACTACAACTGTGAAAATCGCCTTTATTTCCCAAGTACTTTCTATCTCTTTCAGTGATCATCATCACTGGCCAACTAGTAAGAGATAGTAAGTACTTGGGAATAAAAGGGATTTTCAGTTATAGTGCATTTCTGGCATCATTTGATTGTAATAGACGGAAAAGTATCCGTGAATTTGAACGGATTATGTTAAAAATAAACAGAAATAATGTCTGTAATTTATTTAATGAGACTTACCAAAAGAGAATCTTCTGCCAAAAGAGACACAGACACATACGCGCACATAATTATTTATTTTAAAATTATAAATATGTTATAAAATCACTACAAACTATCTTGTATATATATATATATATATATATATATATATATATATATATATATATATATAAATAAATATATATATATATATATATATATATATATATATATATATATATATAAATTAATATATATGTATGTGTGTGTGTGTATGGATATTAAAGATTTCATATGGTGGTACAATACCTAAAAAAATATTTCAAAATTGTTTCGTATACAAATATTAGATTTTTATTTAACTTTGCACTGCTCAAAGACCACTGGCTTGATAATAAACGATTTTTTTTTTACCGGACCCTACGCCCCACCATACATATACCTATTGGGACATGGGTAGTATTAGTCGTATTAGTCGGGGATTTCAGTTTAAATTGCCAACTCGGTTGTTAAAGAACTGCCATTTGTTTTTTGTTTTGTTTTGTTTTGTTTTTAGTCGTTTCTATTTTTTTCTTTCTTATTCTCAAAATCGACTTGTAACCTTATTAATTTCACCAATCAAGTCGAGACGGTATGTAGTGATGGAGATAATAATTATGTTTGTAATTGATACAGAGTTTTGTCGAAAATAACCAATCATAAAACGATAAGTAAAAAGATCAACAAAAGAAATAATAATAATAATAATAATAATAATAATTAAAAGAAGAGAAACATTTTAAAAAAATGTCCGTAAATTAGTCTTCTTAATTACTTTTAGCGAACATTTTAATTCCTCTTGTCATCAGTCTCAGAGAAGAGAAAATAAGAAAATAAATTAAAAAAAGAAAGAAAGAAAGAAATAAAAAATAATAACAATTAATTTGAGGTTATATTTTAAAAATTCAGCTATCTTTTGATTTTTCCTTCTATATGCCATGTCCATTCAGCACGTTGGTGATCAGAGAACACCATAATTCCAAGTACTTTGTAGCTCATGATAATGCTTTCTTTTTATTATCTCTCCTAAATACTGTAGATCAAACTTGCTTTCCTCTGTACTTCTTAAAACTGAGTATTGAGTATGAAATTTTCCAAATCCTCTTTCCTCATTATATGCTTTTTTAAATATCTACTTCTGGTGTTAAATATGAGTGTCTTCTTTGTTTCATTATCTTTGTCGTTGCTCACATGTTCGGTTCATAGTATTCTCAGCATCCTTCTGTAAAACTATATTTGTGTTGTCTCAAGTATCTTCGTCATCTGTGATGGGATTGTCCAGCATTCACTGCCATATAGGACATATTGCGTAACAGTTTAGTATTCATTTCTTTGATTCTAACGAAATTTTCCAGATTGCTTAGCTTTTGAAAGGCATTTTTCGCTATTTAAATGCGCCTTCTGATTTCAGTTTTGCACTCGTCGTCCCCTGTTAAAACACTCCCCAGATATTTAAATTCTTGTACATGTATGATTCTGGTATCTCCAATTTTTAAATTGCATGTTGGGCTGTTCCTTTTGCTAACAACCATAAATTTTGTCTTGTGGCATTTTTCGCCCCTTTTCTCCTTGTTTTTTCTTCACTGTCTTCTATAGAAGTTCTTGTAGTTTCCTTCCTGTGTCTACTATCAACCCTGGAATCTCCATATCTTTTATTAAGATAGTGACCGCCAATAATAAAACCTGTCATGATTACTAATTCACTCAGAATCGCCTCATGTAAAAGTTGAATAAGTCACGTGAGAAGACACAGTTTTGCTGTATACCCCTTTCTATTTTTGTATATTTACGGAATTCATTTTCTATCCATATATGGCTCAGTAAGCTGATTGTCAACTGGAGATCCCATTCGTTTCTACCCAGTATTCTTAGACAGTGTAATTAAATTCGCTTTACTTCGGTCCTCCGGTATACCACCGCTGTTGGATATTTCATTTATTTTGTCTGTAATAGTATCAATGCTGAAAGCAACTAAAGCTGCCAGCATCTCTATTACAATTCCGTCTGGTCCTGCCGCTTTGTTTCTGTTCAATTCGGCTAGTGCTGTTTTCACTTCAGATTTTAATATTTCTGGTCCTTAAATTTTTTTATATATTGCCGGTTGCCGTCTATCGTCGTAGAAGAATACACCAATGTACTCTTTACATCCCTTTTTATTTCTCTAACATCAGTGCCCCGTCCTTGGGTATTATATATCCTGTTGATGAGAATGTCTTTTGTTTTGTTAATTCTCTAATTTTTATGCACGTCTGCTTTATCTGTGATGTGCATTCTTTCGATTTTTTCAATTTTTCTGTTGATTCATTCCTCTTTAGCCCGCTTGTATTTGTTTGTTATCTCTTTGCAGAGTATACTATTTTCTTTGCTGTACATTTCCACATAAGTAGTGGATTACAACCGTATCACGTTGAAACACTAGTTCAGCAAAGTTAAGTAACGTCATAGCTGACTAGATGCGTGGTCGCTTGGGAATAGGAGGTGCTATAAACTTGGATGTGCAGGTGGTGTACTGGATTATTGCTCAGAATTGGAAATCGGAGATCCGAGTTCCAATCGGGTTTGTTATAGTGTGACACTATTTGTTACTGGTAATTATAAGAAGTTTTTTTTTAATAGGAGCGGTATACAGACAAAACCCTGATGAAAAATAAGAAGTTTTAATAAATAAACTCCATGGAAAAGATTGAAGATTTTAGTTCTCATTTAGACAGCCATATGAATTGTGTGTCGGGGTTTTGAACGATGAAGCACATAGGTTTGGCGGGAATTTGAACTGCTCAGGTCAAATGACAACAATGATTGACGCTTGGTTCATCACAGACAGCTAAAATTTACGGGCTTTGAATGCGAAACTTCTCTGCGTAAACAACGAACTTAGAACTAATCTTTGCTGGTCTGAAAGTGGCTGAGGTAGTGGATACAGATGAGTCATTAAGAAAGGTGGAGGAGCCAGCCAACGCCCACTGAGGAGAATTAGTGGGAGATGATAATAATAAGTGGAAGTTATGGGGTGAAGTAATGCCTGTAACCATCACCTGTGGAAAAGGGGAATTCCCCAAAATTATACAGGACTCAGACAATGGAGATGACAGGCAGGGGGGGACACCGAATTCCCCACTTCATGCTTCACGCCAGTTTAGGCGAACATTAATAAATATGAATACCCGAAGCGACGAGAGAGAGAGAGCGAGAGAGAGAGAGAGAGAGAGAGGGAGGGAGTTCCAGTCACCGGACGCGAGACACCCCACGTAATTATGTACAGAACTTTACCAAATCAGTAAAACAAACTTTACCAAGTCAACAAAATGTCACGTCCAGAGTTAGAAGCGGGTTGGGTCGATAATTGTTTGCATGCGAACTCTTGAATTTAACAACAATTCACCAATTACTGTACGGAGGACATGATATAAAAATAGTATTTACTTTTTTTTTTTTAATTTATTCGAGTGTTACTTTCTTTCTTTGCGCCTTCGCCCTACTTGGAGCAGCCAAATGCAAAGTTACCTGACGACGATTCGATCTTGGCTGCCTTGTGATCAAAGTAAATCACAACGTGGGATAAGGCAGAACTTGGATCAAAGTGATCACTTTATCGATTCGCCACGGTATTGGGCGTCGACCAGGGAGGGTGTAGGACGACAATTTGTTGCCGTGGACCAGGATCGACACTGAAGGCGACAATTTTATGTGAAATAACCTTGGAAAGCTATGGATCCACCTCTTCTCCTCACAACAGGTATGTTTTAATTAGTAAAACTTCGTTAATTAGTACAAATGTGTAAATTAGTACAATTTGTATGAGTTAATCATTATTATCTCCCTACAAAAAAGTAAAGACTAGTTTAATGTTATTGTTGTATCATCACACAAGAGTGATATTCTCATAAGTAACATGATTCTTTATTCAAATTTGGATTTCGCTGATTACTGTCAGTGAATCGGTATGTGATTTGAGGGGTTTTCTCCTAACGTGGATTTTAAAATCTCGCGACGTGGGAATAGGTTCTCTTTCTCTACTCTCCCGGGTGGTTGCTTATATATCTACCCGTCATCTGATTTGTCCCACATGTGCACATCCTAGTTATAGCTACTCGCTAACACGCTGATGTAGCTTGCTTCTCTGGATACTGAGTGCAAAGTCTATTTTGGTATCATTTAAGGTGAGACGCGTACTGCATTCAGAATTATCATCATAGTAATTATCATCAACATGATAAACATTAGCCCTTTTCACAGTTTGATGTTTCATGTGTAGAAAAGAAGTTTTATTTCGCATCAAACACTTGGCGAAAATAGATGGTAAAGAAAGACGCAATCATTTCATTAGCGCCAACCTAAATGGATTATGCATTATCGTGATAGTTCAAGTCTTTCTCTATTAATATCACACAATTCAAATTTGATATAATTGATGTTGGCAGTCAAATTTCTTTCTTTTTCTTCGTGACAGGAAAAATGATGTTTTTCATAATTACTCAACGACATATATATATATATATATATATATATATATATATATATATATATATATATATATATATATATTAGACAGTTATTAGTTGGTAACACAATAATACTCACACATACACACAGTAAAAAGTACCTTCAGATATTTGGAGGCCATTTAGATTAAAGCAAAGCAACCCACACTCAAGAAAATTACTAGTCACAACATTGCATCTAGACATTGGTTCTGCTGTTAATATCTCGTTCTCTCACGTGGTACGACGTCGTAGAACCGAATCACAAAGTTACGACCTGCGTCTGCTATTCCGCGACCTTGTTTATTATATATATATATATATATATATATATATTGTATTGAGGAAGCAGATAATTATTCAAATATATATTATGAAATATAACAGATAACGAATGTCTATTATGTTTGATCATAAACCGTTCTAAGCATTGTATAGCAACTTTAATTTTAGAGAGTTATTAGCTGATAACACAATAATACTCACACATACACACAGTAAAAAGAACCTAAAAAAGGCCATCTACATTAAAACAAAGCAAGCCACAATCATCAAAATTACAGTTCAAACTAGTCACAACACATTACATTGCATCTAGAACCGCCTCTTGAACTTATGACCTGCGTCTGCTATTCTGCCACCATTATCATCGCATAGCAATCTTCTATTTCAACATGACAAACTATTATCGTCGATGGCGAATATCTTTGTTAAAATGTTCGTTTAAACACTCCGAAGATAGATTCGATCAAGGACCAACTTAATAAAAAATATCTATATATATATACATAAATATATATTTAAAAAAAAAATATATATATATATGTGTGTGTGTGTGCGTGTGTGTGTGTGTGTGTGTTTGTGTGTGCGCGCACGCGCGTGTACATATGGACAAAGTCCGAAAATTATTGTAATATATTCTCTGATTATACGTTATTGTTATGGATAAAAATATTTAAGTAACTTCTCTGTTTATAATAATCTCAGAGGAGACATTTTTCTACGAAAGTTCTCGGATATTCAAGACGGTAAATGGAGTTAATACTTTTTATAATAATAATAATAATAATAATAATAATAATATATATATATATATATATATATATATATATATATATATATATTATACACACATACATAATCAAACATAAGCACACATACATATATACGTGGGCACAAAACACTTCATGTCGAAAATAAATGATTAAAATGTATTAAGAATTTTTAAATCTCATTTTTTTAAAAGTCCTTCTCGTCAATCTAGAATGAAGTCATATAAACCTCGGGATTGTTTTCGTGAATCTTTAAATAGCACGAGAAATAATTCCCTGTAATTATTTTCTGTCAACTACATGATGTACAAATATAACGCTTTCATATTTCTTGTGAGGTCGTGCTGTTAGTGTGTCGATATAAAGCTTTTACTCATTTTACCACCAAGCAAGGCAATAAAGTCACTAAAAGATGGAACAGCAGAAAAAGTAAAACAGTATTAAGCAGAGAGAACAATAAAAAAAAAAAAAACAAGAATGATGAAATGAAATGACCTACTGTAACTGATTGCACTATTTTCATTGTTCGGACTGTTTTCTTCATCTTTGTTGTACACGATTCCATGCAGGTGTGGCAAGCAATATAAAAGCGGAACAGGCGTCCCGCCTTATTAAGATAACACAGCATGACCACCGTAAAGACTTAACACCAATGGGAATAGAAAAATCAGACGTGGATGACCATATATGGATGGAAAATGGAGATCACTTTGCGGGACGAGGTTGAAATAATAGACATAGAACATCACTGGGAAATACGAAACTTAAGGAATCAGCGCATATGCTATGCCACATCCCAAGCCGGCCAAGTATATAATAAATACAATATGGGAAACAGTAATACGGAGTGCTAGAGAGAAAAAATAATTAAAAAAAATTACAATACGAGCTCTAGTAAAAAAAAATGTTTATAGAGACATTAGGTTTATCAGTACCCAAAATTCTTACACTGAAGTCCCAAGCAATCATGATCCAGTGTATAAAAGCCTTGGTAATCCAAATTCTTGACTGGATTTGTGAGTTCAGTGGCTGGTAGAGGTGAAAAAAAAAACACTTGGAGAGTTATGTTTAGCTAAAAATGAAACCGGAAGTGAGTGGCACATGAAACTAGAATTGACCGAAATAGTCGAAATGAAGGATTCGGTTCGACATTCGAATCACCTGAAGAAGGCCGAAACGTCGTGAATGTGTAAATAATAACGATTAACATAAGGTTTACATTTTTAAGATCAAACTTGAATGGAAACCAAGAAGCTGGAAGCGATTCACGTAAGTGAGAAGTGCTAGAACTTACGTTTACATCTAAGATGTAAAATGATGAAACCTTGCCGCCATTGTATTAGTATACTCAAAGACATACGTTTAGTTATCAAAGAAGAAAGGTCATCCGGACAATTACCATGAAAATATTTATAGAAAAGACACATAGGAGCGACGTTATGGTGGTGCAAAAGTGAGTGAAGATGAAATGCCATGTCAGGACCAATAATGTTACATTTTCCTCTTTTATTTATCAAGAATCTCTAAATACATAACAGAAGCACGGAATTACTTAAAAGTCTTCGTTATCTAGCTTGAATAATTCTTAAATGATGCTAGACTTTTTGTCATGTTTATTAAAATCTTTTCTAAATATTCAGGAAAACATTTATCTACCGGAATCAAAATCTCTACGACGACGTGAAAAAATAACTTAATTCAAGTTTTCTGCACGATAACCAGGAGTCATTTTAAAATCTGATTTGTTATTATAGTGTGAAAGTTGGAGGGAAACTAAACTTTGTCTCTCTGTAGTTTGCGTGTGTGCACGTTTACCTTCTGACAAGTTCTTATCAGCGTATGAACAAAAACTCACTTTTACATCCTAGTTTGATCTGCCGTCAACACATACAACGCCTTTTATTTATTAGCAGCACGTCTTCCTTGTGGCTTCTCGTTGATTAGAACGCATAGATTATCGCCACAAAAATCCCATTTCTTTAACACAAAGAAGTCTATTTTAATATGAAACCTTTCTAAATGAACATTTATATTGTGTTCTGCGTCCTGCATCAACCCGATTCAACAAATCTGTTTGAAGACCAGCATACGCATTTTCCATGTCAATTCTGTTTATCGAGGAAATACCTTCCTATAAATATCAATCGGCAGCTTAAGTTTCCCAGTATCTTCATTATTACGTAGAGCTTTTCTGTCAAAATGAAGGCATGTAGAGATACACAAAGCAATGATATCAATAAATGGATCTATTAAACAACATAAAGACGTAAAGGATGGAGTAACTCTGAAAAATCTAAAAGAGTCGAAGGAGAATCTTTAATATATCGATGCTATGCTGAAAGCCTAAGAGTGAGTGGCATTTTCAATCTGTGCATTGGAGCGACAAACAAAATCTGAATGCAAACAACCAAATAAAAGACAACAATAGAATAATATCGAACTGAACCCTTTATTTCGCTTGCTGGGGTAGACTGTTCTAGTTCCACGTACCATGCCTAATGGATGTCATTTATCTCCTCTTAATTCACCTCTCCAAGTTCTCCACTGCCTTAACCAGGTATTGAATTCACAACTCTTTGTGTCCTATCACTGGATCTAATCAGCGCCTTTATCCACTGTGCCATGTGTCCTTGTTCGGCATTCCTACCACCTGAAGAAGGCCAGAGTATACAACGGCCGAAACGTTGTGATAAATATGGCAGCAAAGATGAGGACAATAGTAAGAATAATGTAAATAGTGTACATAATACCTCATCTCAAAAATATAGACAGATAAAAACAGAATAAACTGGAAAGAAATGCAATGGATATGTATCGTAGCGACATACTATTCTGTTAGTTTTATTTCAACAAACGGACTCTATCAATTTAACCTTCAACTGTTCGAGTTTATTCATTCTGTAAAACGTTTCGGAGACATTTTACGCTGGTTTTCCAAAACCAATATTTTTTCTTTATTTTTATGGTTTTCACTTATAACCGGAAGTAGCGTCAAGACCCTGCGTTGTTGTAACACTCCTACGCCATAAAACCAGTAGTGACCAGCTGCTCTTCAAACGGGAGGGAGAACGAAAGGATTGGACAGTCTCCGCACCAGCAGTGACCAACTGACTCCCGCCGACCACGTCTTTTACCAATACACTCGGCGATTTAGGTGTCGCTCCCTGTTGCCTATCATCTCGCAGATCACCGTGTTGCAACCGCCTAAACTCGGCTAAGATTGCCTGCTCGTACCAGCTCAACACGCCAAACTATCGAACTTTGCTGTCTATCTAACGTCCTTCGACACTTTCCGAGCGTTTCCATCTTCATCTTCTGGTTACCAACGACTGCCAGCTGGTACCAACACAATATACCCACCGTTTGTCAACCTTCGGCACCACTCACGTTTCTCCGGTCATCATCAACTGTCGACGCACCTAGACCTAGAGTTAACTGCCAACACGACCACTGAGGATATTTAAAACATCTGGATTCTTTGAGTGTATTTTACTTTTTTCTGCCAATAATAAATTTTGGCATGTTTTATCTAAACCCTTTGTTCTCGTTATCCTTGCCCGTGTCTCTTCTTTAGTTTTAATGTTCGCGGGAAAAGGAAAAAAATGGATACATACTTAAAAATAGAAACAAACAGTTGAAACTTCTGAGACATATAATGAGGAAAGTGAGTTTGGAGAGTTTGATACTCACAAGACATTGAAGCGAAGAGTGGCTGAGCGAAACAACGAGTAAATTACCGTAGAACGTATCTGGGTAAATCGACGAAAGAAAAGCAGGAGAGGTATAAAAGACAAACCTTACTAAGACCTACGAAAGATAAGAAGTTGGGGAGAGTCATGATCACCCACATCCCGAGGAGTACTGCATATAAAAGAAGAAAGAACAAAAATAATCTTCAGTGTCATTTATTACAAATTAATCACTGTCATTGTCTTGGATTAGATATTAGCAAAGAAACATTGTTCACTCATGAGAAATTAATAAAGAAACCACTGAATATTAAATATCTTTAATTTGATAAATATAATTATTTAATTTGATAAGTATAATTATTTAATTTGGGAGACTTTAAAATATGTCTTACTCAATAATAAATATCATTTCTTAATTTTGTAAAGAAAATCAAAGACATTTAACTTCTTAACGAATTCTTTCTGAAAATTTATAATGATTTCAAACAGTAAACGTTCGACTTGCAGACAGGGTTATAATATTAGAACCACTGACATGTATTCGGGTTATGCATCTTTCTTTTTTCAGTAATATATAAATATTCATTGGCTCTAAACTATCAGTGTTTTATTAATACAGATTTATAACCGTATCTGATCTTCTGAAAGCCAACTTGCAATGGAGATAATATTAGGAAATCGATATTTTAAATAAAAAATGTTTTTTTTTATCAACGCTTAAAACAACGTTGGCTTTTTCCGCAGTAATTATTCTCCATTATCACCTATCATTTAATCGGAAATAGCCGTATTCCGTGCTGATAAAGGAGGGAGGAATATGGACAAGGACTAAAATGAATTCTCTTTCCTTTCAAATAATAATAATAATAATAATAATGATAAACAAGAACAGACTTTACTGATTGAAAACTGTTATCTTTTCATTTCATTAATTCCAACAATCAGTGAATAAATTCTCGTCGCCTTCATCTCCCTAAACAATTACAGTGTAAATAAACACAGACGTCCTAGAAATATTACAGGATAGCTGCCTAGTGTTGTATAGGAGCCTCTCTAGCACGGCAATGTGCTGCAACTCGTTGTGGTCTGAAGATATCTTGAGATAATGTTGTCGCAGTATCTGGACACTGCTCTTTAATATGATTTTATATAAGATCTTGCACAAAAATACATCTTACTTTCAAATTTCCGAAATGCTTGATTGGTGTCAATTCGAACAAAAATGACGAGTAGACACTTCATCAGAAATCTTCAGAAACCTCCTCAAACCAACTCTGAGTGAATAGGGCTGATGATACTGTAGCTTAGCGTCTCTGAATAGCCCTTCATTGTTGGGATAAGTTGAATAGATAAAAAGAAAAGCTCAATGATAGCGGTCACAGATTTATGACGTCTTTAGACGTATCGTCGGACCCACACCATACTATGTGAACACGTCCCACGCCATTATTGAACCAGCACCAGTCTGAATAGTGGTTTTTAAATACAGGACACCTTGGAATCTGCTTCACAACAGAACCTTATCATCAGATCGGACAATTGGAATCTCGACTCTTCATAATTTTGTCTTTTTGTTAGTTCTCCGAAAATCTGTTCCGTCACGCTTTTCCTCAAGCTCGCTAGGTAGATTATACGTTATTTCCTCTGTTCCTCTAGCCTTCAATCTGTCATGTGAGTGTCGATTTTTCCAAGTTCTCTTTCCTTGTTATATTCCCTAGAAATTTCAACTATTCCTTCCTGATGTTAAGTATAAAAATTCGTCATTGATCCAACATGTTCAGTTATTCTCAGCATCATTCTGTAATACAGTATTTCTGTTCTCTTCAATATCTGCTCTGTGAGGAAATTGCCCAGCATTCGACACCATATAGCAGGACTGATATGACAGGATGCTGTAACCTACAAAAGGTTACTGAATGAGGAATAACCAAAACGGAGGTTGAAAACAAAATAAAATACTCGCCAGCGGCGTGAAGTAGGTAAACTACTGTTTGTGGTGGACTACTTAGACAGTATATTATGATATTTACCTGTCTCCCTACGAGGTTTTCAAGGCACAAGGCCAAATTTAATGTGAGGAATTCCGATCCCGTGGGCTCGGGCAAAAATTGCCCGTAGACCCCGCATACGAGATATCGGGCATCTGTTTACCTCCCCGGACGAGACTCTGCTCTTCGGCATAGCCTCGTCCGGGTTCCTCTCTGCCAGAAAGGAGATATTTCGACACGTCAAGAGCTTCCCACGCTGACAGCTCACGCTGGCAATACAGACAGCATATTATGATATTTTCCTTCCTGAGGTAGGATGTGGCGCAAGGCCAAATTTAACGAGTGGGATCAGGCAAAAATTGCCTGTATCTTCCAGATACGCGGGATCGCGTATTTGTCGATCTCCCCGTACGAGACTCTTCCCTTCGGCGTAGGCTCGTCCGGGTTCTTCTCCGCCTGAAGGCAGAGAGATCGACAAGGCAAATATACTGTTGTAACCTAGAAAGAGTTAGTGAAAGAGGAATAATCAAAACAGAGGTTGGAAACGAAATGGTAATCTTTATAACATCAACAAACTACAGTACTCGCGAGCGGCGTGAAGTAGGTAAACCACTGCTAGTGGTGGATTACTTAGAAAGCATATTACCCCGAATTACAATAGTGTCCAATGTATTTGTGAGGATTGGGGTATGTCCATCAGTGTTCATAGGTACGTTATATAACAGAAAGAAATAAAGAAAGAAAGAAAGTGTTGTAACCTAGGAAGAATTACTGAATGATAATCGTTATAACATCAACAAAATACAATACTCGCCAGCGGCGTGAAGTAGGTAAACCACTGCTAGTGGTGGACTACTTAGCATATTACCGCCACTTACAATAGTGCCCAACGTATTTATGAGGATTGGAACATACCATTAGTATTCATAGGTACGGTATATAACACATGGCAATTTGGATCACTTTATTTATTTTTGTTTGTAACGAAATGTTTCTGTTTTTTTACTACTTTTCATAGCTATTTGAAGACATCTTTCACTATCGCAATTCGGATTTTAGTGTCGCACTTTTCGTCCTCTCTTAAAATAATTCCCTGTATAAAACATTTAAAATGTTGTACTAATTTGATTTTGGTGTCTCCAAATCTGCATGTAATTTGCATATCAAGCTGTTCCTTTTTGTAACTACCATGCATTCTGTCTTCTTGCAATTAATGTTTAATTCATTCTTCTCGTTTTCCCTCAGGAGTTCTTCTCGTTTTCCTTTCTTTGTCTACTATCTATACTCTATCATGTGAATATATCTTATGTCGTTAAGATTGTGTCCGCCAGTAATAAGTCATGATAGGACTTCGAATTTGTTCATATTTTTTTTTCTATTATCTTCTCCAGGATATCTGGATTATTCAAATATCATATCCAAATAGGTCAAGGTTACATAGCAGTTACAACAGTTTACTTTGACGTACTTTATCAAACGCTTTTACATAATCTATAAAACACAGATACACATCCATATTATTCGGAGCACAAATATCGCTTTTTGTTATTTCAGTGTCTTTAAGGAAACCGCACTGTTATTCTCCTATTTCTGCGCTGATTCTGTTGCGCACTTTATTCAGCAGAATTCGCATGATAAGTTATTTTATATGGCTCATTAGGCTGATTGTCCGATGGAGCTCACATAACGTTTTCACCTGGCTTCTTAGGCAGTGCTATGAAAATAGATCTACTTAGATTTTCCGGTATATCACATCTTTTATATACTTAATTTATTATGTTATTAAACTTGTCAATGCCGAAATCCTCTAAGGCTGCCACCATCTCTGTTACAATTCCATCTGATCCTGCTGGTTTGTTTCTGTTTAATTTGGCAAGTGTTGATTCCACTTCAGATTTTAATATTTCTGGTCCTTCAATATTTCTGGGTTGTCGTCTTTAGCCGTGGAAGAATTCTCCGATGCATTTGTCCCATAAATTATAAAAAAATCCCTTTTTTCAGCTGAGATGAATTTTTACCTTTCTCAAAGTAAAAATATAATGTACTGAAAACATTACGTATTTAATTTCATTGTTCATTTTATAATCAATAAAGAAATATACAACACTTTTGGCAAAATATATATATTTTCAAAAATCTAACCTAATATGAGAATAGTATCAAGAGCGATTGTTTAAAACTGAAATTACTTGAAATATAAACGATTTTCATGTTATCTAACGGCAGACACAGAACGCCTGTTTTGGTTAACATTATGGTTACTTAGAGTTTTCTTTTGATTAATAATAACAATGCTGAAATCTACACAGACTTTGTTTAAAGCTTAAAAGACGATATGAGAACAAAAAATAAAAAGAACGAAAGAAAATCAATTTTGCGTAAATATTAAATATTCACGTCACCATTTTGAAAAAAAAAGAACTATATATTTCAAAGAATTCTGAATTTACCATAAATTCAAAGAAATAAACATAAATTGATTACATTTTTAATTATGAATGCGAAGCACATTAACAACATGCGTGGCTTTGTGGATATTTGTGAAACTGTAATATTTCAAGATGACGGACAAGGTGCAGAAAGTGTGGACATGGTCTGATAGGTTGTCAATTAGCTTATGTATTAACATTCCCACTTATATTTTGTGCAATTGAATATTCTACGGTTTTCCGTTATGTATATTCCGTTTTCATCCTTGTTATTTTATTTTGCTGTCATGGGGTCCGGTTGACAAGTGAGCCCACAGCAAATTCCATGTACTGTCAGAGTATTGAATATTTACTGGATAATCTTGTAACGTCATGTCAAACGATACTTTTCAATCTTCTTATCATTTCTTATTTCTTTTATTCTTTTCTTCGGCTCTTGTATTTTGTGTACCGACAACAAATCGTTTCTTTAAGGACAGAATAATAAAAGATACAAGGCAGCTTTTCATACATACATTTATATTTATAGATATACACGTTCACGTGTAAGTGCAGACGGATTAGATAGGTCATTTAATGAAATATCTATATCTATAAAACAGATGTCTGTGTGTCTGTCTGTGTGTATGCATGCTATTTATGCACGTACACATTTCTTAACCGATTTCGATGAAATTGTCCCCAAATGTTGCAGATTTATCAAAATAGGTCAAGACCAACATTTCAGTCTCAAGATCGTCCCCCGGGGCCGGTAGAAAAAAAACTGAAGATGGATAAGGATTTTTTCAAAAAAATTAGAAATTTTTGACTAGATGAGCTGATGTTTTTTGCACTTAATGCAAAACATAGCTCATGTTATGAGGTTTATGTAGAGGGCTTGATAGTTTTCCTGCGACATTGGCTTCACACAAAAAATTGCAAACTCTGTTAAAAAAATCATTCTTTTCATATTAGTTAAAATAAAAACTTGAATAACTTCCTCATTTTTATCCGATTTTTTTTCAGCCATGTTGAAAAAAATGCCATCATGCAAGCAATAAGAAAATGTGATTTTAGTCCTGCTCGCTTCCCCATGTATAACAAAAACCATGAAAAACTGTTCAAAAATCCAGTTTTTCGGCCATAACTCACGGATATTTCATCCGATGCTTTCCAAATTTGCCTTGTAAATTACACATGACACACGAATTGTCTTGCGTGAATGTTTGGTTTAGATTATTTCAGTTACATGGATGAAATCTGCGACAGACTAGGTCTAAAATCGACTTTTGCCATTTAGCCAAAAGTTTCTTTATATGATTCCATCCTAAATTGTCATTCGAACAAAGATTGTTTGAAAAGGATTATTGAAGCGTTAAAATTTCCCGCAGAACCTCGTATTAACCTTGGGTTTACAGTAAACGTTCATTTGTTTGCAATTGCATTTGAATGAAACGCTGTCGCTTCATTCCATAGAAAATTTACTGAATCTCAAAAACATTGAAACAATTTAACCCCGAGAAACGGACACACAAGAAGGTTTTATCGATGGAATTCCTTTATTAAGAACAATCAAACACTTGCGAAGGACATACCGTAAATTATATTTGGTGGATTAGCTTAGTATACCTACGGATGATGCATGCAAGCGAGGGCGAAGTTAGACATTTTTAGACAAGGCGTGCGGGTCTTTTATACAATTGCAGCCATGTACATCTCGGCTAGAAGAAATAGATAAATGTGAACACAAAGCGGCGACAGTCTGTTTTCATGCTTATACAGTCTTCAAGCATTGTGTGTCTTTGTCTCACCTATTTAATTATGCTGACAATAGTGTATTATGGGTAGCAAGGCCCATTGTATTATCCTGATGGTTATTGGGTGGATGGTAATTGCTAGGATTAAAAGGATTCTAGAGGCAATCGCATAGGAATAATTGTGGACCGGGATGCGGTTACTTGTGGCTATTTTATAATGTTGTGAACATTTTACTTATTATTTATTATTGATTAATTTATTATTTGTTGTTGATTCTTATGGTTACGTTTACATGTGTTTATGTCTACATTTATAGATTGTTAGTTTGTTTATTATTTAATTATTTTTTTTATTTTTTTCTGTTTATTTTATCCATTTTACGTAATTTTTTCGGTGCAATTTGTTTTTTTTGCTTTAAATTTCCCATATATGTTTAGAAAGTATTGTAATGTTCGCGTATTTAATATCTATGAAGTATGTTTTGTGTGAGTAGTTTCTATATTTACATTACTTGGACTATCGTCCTCATCTTTGTCGCCATATTTATTACAAGGTTTCGGCCTTTCATTATCTGTCTATATTTCTGAGATGAGGTATTATGTACATTATTTACATTATTCGGACTATTGTCCTCATCTTTGTCGCCATATTTATTACAAAGTTTCGGCCTTTCACTATCTGTCGATATTAGTTTGTTTATTATTTAATAATTTTTTTAGTTTTTTTAGTTTTTTCTGTTTATTTTTTCCATTTTACTTAATTTTTTCGGTGCAATTTGTTTTTTTGCTTTAAATTTCCCATATATGTTTAAAAAGTATTGTAATGTTCGCGTATTTAATATCTATGAAGTATGTTTTGTGTGAGTAGTTTCTCTATTTACATTATTCGGACTATCGTCCTCATCTTTGTCGCCATATCTAGTACAACAGTTCGGCCGTTGTACGCTCCGGCCTTCTTCAGGTCGTTGGAATGTCGAACTGAACTCTTTATTTCGATCGCTGGGGTAGACTGTACTAGTTCCACTGAGGACTAGATCTAACTAACGCCTTTATCCGCTGTACCATGTGTCCTTACTTGGCACAGGCGGATAAAGGCGTTGGTCAGATCCAAGGACAGGACCCAAAGAGTTGTCAGTTCAATACCTGGTTAAGGCAGTGGAGAACTTTCAGAGGGGAATTAACAGAAGATAACGGATAACTGACATCCATTAAAACATGGCAAGTGGAATTAGAAAACTCTACACCAGTGAGCGAAATAAAGGGTTCAGTTCAACATTCCACCCACCTGACGATAACCGGAACGTACAACGGCCGAAACGTTGTAATAAATATGGCGACAAATACGAGGACAATAGTCCGAATAATGTAAATAGTGTACATAATAGGTCATCTTAGAAATATAGACAGATACGTAGTTTCTCTGTTTTCAGAGTCCTTAAGTTACTCGTATGTATATTTTTTGTACATTATCTGGTAATTTTACATTGGCTAGGCAAATTATGTTGTTTTGCATCCAGTTGCCATTTAAGGGATATTAATCCTTATCTCTGCAGATTTAGATGAGTTTGTTTAAATAACTGGCGGTATACAACAATAGACCTTGCAACACATAATGCACCATTGTTCAGTACATGTAAATAGATGAGCCAAAACACAACACATATGGACTGAGTATTTTGTTCAAGCATAGAACAAAATGTCGCTGCTTGCTGTTAATACCAGAGTCCAATTTTTTATTGAGATGTACATACTCTCTAGCGCTGATATCGAGTATATTTATCTATAAATATAGCATACCTAACAATCATATATATATATATATATATATATATATATATATATATATATATATATATATATATATATATAAAACATGGTATCTTTAGGCAGCAATCATTTGATTAAACATGTTTTTATAAATAGAATGGAAAAAATAACTATTAAACATCTTAGTGTATTCTGGGATTGAATCACTCAATTGGTGTAGGGTATAACTTCCTCAAATTGTTTGTGATTATCCGGGTATATATATATATATATATATATATATATATATATATATATATATATATATATATATATATATATATATATATATATATATATATTGTCATTCATATATGGTATCAAAGATACGGTGGAATCTTAAAACCGAGTTCGAATTTCGGTCAGATCCATTACGTTCACTTGGGAAACGTACGAATCCTCTTCTTCTCCCCCGCAGCTATGAGTAAAATGCAGGACAGACTGGGCTGTATAGCCCTTGGTGGTAAGGGGTCTAAGAGAAGTTAACTCTGAATTCGAAAACAATCCTGGAGAATGTTGCGTAATCTTGACCAAGAAATTCCTGCAGTATATGTAATGCCCCTGATAAGGTCACAGAATTCGCGATCGTGATCCATCGAAGCTTTTAAGGAAAGCAGGTTTTGTGGTAGAGAGTTCAATATCGAGTTAGTTAGCGTTAGTAGAATTAATATAGAAAAGGTATAATCACTCGTCAAATCAGAGTTGCGGTTTTTCGATTTTCTGATACTTTTATTGGTATAACTGTATTACATATTTCCTTTCGCTTTTGATGGGTAGGGGTTGAATGTTAATTTCTCTTCCTCTTTTTTCCTCTTTTTTCCTTTTTTCTTTAATGGTTTTCTTTTCTTTTTTTTTCTGCCCCTTCCACATTGGTTTCTGGTTTATCGTTGACCTTTTAATTCTGGTTGTGGTCGTATTTTTTATGTCCATGGATTATGCAGATGTGTGTTTATACGGGTGTGTATGTGCTTGTACACATGCACCCAAATTCATACCTGCACTTATGTGTGTGTGTGTGTTTTTGCATGTGTGTCTAACTGCCTGTTTGTGTGAGTGCGTTTTTGTGTTAAATCTATATCTATTTTATTTTTTAGTGGGTTGTATTTTTGCACTTAGTCTTTGGTAATATATTCTAGTAGGTTGTATTATTCAACTTTACTTAATTTTGATATTTGTGGTTCTGTGAAAGAACGTTTTTTTGTTAGTGATGTTGTTAAACCAATTGTTTCTTTTTTTGTAGGTGTGTGTTTATGTGTGCGTGCACACACACACACGCAAGTATGTATACACATACAGATCCGCACTTTTATGTTTCTGTGTTCGTGTATGTGTGTCTAACTGAGTTTGTATTTGTGTGTGTGTTTGTGTTAAGTGTATTGTGCGTCCAATTGTGTCTTTGTCTTTGTGTATGTGTTTGTGATAACTGTATATATTTTTTAATGGGTTGTGTTATTTAACTTAGTATTTTAATATTTTAATATATGTTGGTACTTTGTATTATTCAACTTTACTTAGTTTTATAACTTTACTTAGTATTTGAAATCTATATTTAGTTGTATGAAAGGACAGTTTTAGTTGAATTTTTCCGTGTATTGTGCGGGTGGGTATTTGTATGCGCGTCCGTGCATGTACACGCATGCGTGTACAACATACAGAAATATGCATGCATATACGTGCTTGCGTCTAGCTGTGTATTTATGTGGGTGTGTTTGTATGTTCGCGTTCCTATATGCGTTCTCGCTGATTCTATGTTATATATATATTTAGTATTTGTGTGTTTTTACGTTTTATAAAGTGTGTAGTTGTATTAATTTATTTGTATTTTAGTGTCAAGGTATTATTCTGTTGCTTATTATTGTTTTTGTTGTTGTAGGTGTTGAGAAGAGCGTTTGTGTGTCTTTTGCGTGTTATAAGAGGTGAATTTGGGGTAATTTCTATGTTGGGCTTTGTGTGTCTTTTGTATGGTTTGCTGTTAATTTGTTGGTTATTATTTATTGATATTGTGGTTACTCTTTTCTGGATAGATTGTGTTTGTATTTGGTATGGATAAGGTGTTAGATTTGGTGTTTTGTGTTTGTGATGTGGTTGTGTTGTATTTCTTTCATTTCTTTTTATATTAGTATTCAAAGAAGCAAAGTAGATGCTTATTTAAATGCCTGCATTTCTCCATTATTTAATTCTACTTTTTCAATAACTTATTTTGATCTTTGGCGGTGATGGTTGTTAATTTTTCCTCCGGGCACAATTTACAGTCTTTCCTGTTTTTTCTTTAATACTTTCACATTTAATCTTGGTATTGTTATAATTATGTTTCTGGCTCCATATGTATTTTTATAGTGTTGTATTATTTTAGTGTTTTTCTGTTTTAAATGAAATTTGATGATTATTACATATTTCTTTAAAGGTTGTTTTTGTGGCTCTTATTTAGACTTCTGATGTTGGGTTTGTATTGTTTGTTACGGTGGTTTTATATATTATGTTGTTGGTTTGGCATTTGTTGTTAAGTGGGCAATCGTTTTCATTTCGACAATTGTATAGACTACCAAAATATATTCAAATATTAAAATACTAAGTAAAGTTAAATAATACAACCCATTAAAAATACATATACAGATAACACAAACACACATTAAAACACAAACACACAGACGTACATTCAAGAACACGCAAACGGTCGGGGAATATTAGACGCAGGACGTAAATTCTTAATGCTCTTCCATTATCGTCGCATAGCTAACTTCTATATAAACATAACAGGATGTTATCTTTGATGATGAACATCTCTGCTGTGATCTTCATATAACTACACTGATGATGGCTCATGCGAGACGAGAGACTAGATCGAGGAACAGCATAATAAAAAATATCCAAATGTTGGACAGTTTTTTGTCTTTATTTTCTCCCGAAACTTAAGCCATTATACGAAACTTAGAACGGTTCATGATCAAACATAATTGTTATGGGGTCCTCCCCTTTTCATATAAGTGGACTCTACCAGTGTTACTTGGAGTGCTGACGTTAAATACTCAAAGTTAGACAGTCAGTGAGGGTAGTCGGATAGAGAGAGGATATACGGAGAGAGAGAGAGAATATACGAACGGAGATAGAGTGAGGTAACCTCGTGTAGAAGTCAGTTACAAGCACGTAGACTCTAAGGAAGTCCTACTTCGAGACTGTATATATCTATCTGTATTTGCTACTAACCGCGTTACTGGACTTACTAACAGTATTAGTCTTTGTACGATTGTGTAAATACATTTTATTTCTTATATTTAATTATTGCGTTTGTCATTCCTTGGAGACCGAATTCATCTCGGAATCCACAACAATAATAGACATTCCCTGTCTTCTGTTGACAATCAGAAAGAAGCCGTTGAAATTTCTGGGACAGATAATGATGCAAGAGGTCTTAGAGAATTTAACACTTATAGAATATAAATGAAGGCAAGAGAAACAGAAGAAAAGCGTGGATAATGTTAAAGTATATATAAGTGAATGATAGAACGGTGATTGGTAGAGGTGATAAAGTGCAAACATGGAGAGAAGAGCAAGCACAGAGTGAAAAGCAAACATGGAGCGATATGATTGCTTATATCTTGAAGCGCATAATAGAAAAAAAAATTTAAAACATCTTCTTACTTCTTGTTTATTCTTTTCAAATTTACTTTGTTACAATATGTATAAATTCTGACGAAATAATTTGAAGAACAACTTTTGGTGACTTTCTTTTTTATTATTTTCGGCCGACAACATATTGACTAATTGCTGAATATTAATAGATTCTCTACATCAGGAAAGACTCTGATTCCACGTTGGATATTCTGCCTTAAGTTTATTTCCAATTTTGTGTCTGGCGTGTAACTGTATGATTGAATAAAAGCATGAACGTATTTATTTAAGAGATCGTAGCCTTGATCTCACGGATTATATTGCTGTCGAAAGGATTATTCTCACAGTAAACAGATCAGAACTTCTAACAAAAACTGTTTGTATATCTACATTAAACTTCTGTAATGAACTTTACATTCCACCGGGGCAAACAGAAAAATCAACATTCAGTAATGGCGTCATTTTTCAACAAGTAAAATGAATCCTTAAAAATGACTCTATCAAAATCTAACTACTCAGCCATTTGCAATATTTCTTCTTTCGCAAATAACACAGGTTTGGTGTTGCGCGATGTCATTGCAAGAGGGGTTAATGAAAGATTAAATGCGGTGGTGTCATGGGCGGAAACGGAAAGTCAATAAAAAAATATAAACAAGCTGCGACTGTTCTGGCAAAAACCAAATCCCATCGAAACCTATCACTTCAAAGTAAGAAAATATCGACACATTAACTATGATCGCGGGAAACAGAACAATTATCGATCGAATCCCCTGGTGATATTTAAATGTTACCTACGCAGTACCTGGGATGTTCGAGGAGTTTAATGAATATCAGTGTTGAAGGTGGAATTGGCGAGTCGAGTCCAAATTCCAGGCCAATATGTTGCATTCACTTTCACACAAATCTTCTTGGGAATAGAATAAATCCATAGTTTCTCCCTCTAGATATGAGTTAAACAGCTAGGTTGACTGAACTCTTTAACCTTGTTTCAAAAGCAGTTTAATAGATGGGAAACTGAGTTACAAATCTGGAGAAAACAACGGAAATCTCAAATTCCAAGAAGTCAAACCAATTCACAGATAATAAAGGAAAAGGAATCTGTGGAGAGTCATGATCGCCAACGTTCTGATGGGACATAGTATACAAATACCTGTACGTTGAGCCGAGTTATTTTATGATAACAGACTATAAAGACTGCGCTGTTTGTTTATATCATAGACGGGCAAAATAAAATATTATCCATATTTACTAAGCTTAGATTCGTCTACAGCTACAAAAGCCATTTAATCTGATTGAACTTATTACACTCGAAATAATATGTGTGCTGAGCTTGCAAAATTGTTATCTACAATGAGTCTCTCATTATTTCTAACATTAACTCATTTTGTCACGTGGCTACGTGAGACAACCAATGACAGTCGAACTTACGACAGTACACAGACAGCTATGGGATTAGCTTGCAAATGTTTGCTCTAAACAAAATGTGCTACATTTCTTCTTCATAGGTTAATCTGTTCAATTTTCGAAGCACTTACTTCGATGAGTGCAGGGCTGGGTTTAAACGAAACAGAAACAGAAACATTAAGAATGAATAGACTCGGTGTACAATTGATAAAATTATTTTAGATTTGTATATGAATTGGTAAAGAAGGAGAGAAATAGTTTTTTCAGTATCTAGATGGAAGAAATTTGGAGCCGCATATCTGCCTTTCGACAACTTATTTGTGCTATGGGACCTTACCCATAATAACATAATGGACTATTCCATACGTAATAAATACTGCGCCTCAAGAGGAAACAGGGAGTTAAGTCCGAATCGGACGTCCGGCTGATCGGCTGATTGGTTGAACTCTCTGCCTTCGGGCGGGGAGGAACCCGAAGGAGTCTACGCCGAAGGGCGGAGTCTCTTTCGGGGAGGTAAACCGACCCAGAACCCGCTTATAGGGATTCAATGGGCATATTTTGGGCCGAGCCCAAGGGCTCGGAGATCCCACATTAAAAAGGCCTTGTGCCACATGACGCCCTCGTGGGAAGGTGACTGAATATCGTTCAATACGAAGTCGGGCGACCGGCTGATCGGTTGAATTCTCTGCCTTCGGGCGGGGAGGAACCCGAACGAGGCTACGCCGAAGAGCGGAGTCTCTTTCGGGGAGGTCAACCGACCCTGAACCCGTTTATATGGGTTCAAAG
>CAHIKZ030000669.1:2360000-2365000 GCA_903632075.3 Acanthosepion pharaonis | reverse complement strand
TAAAATGGAAGAAGTTATACAGTTCTGGGGAAAAATATGGGCTTGCCCTAAAGAACACAACGAAGAGGCAGATTGGATTGCGCAAGAGTTAGAACGAACGAAAAATAAACCAGAACAGACATGGGCGGGAATCACAGAAGAAGATGTTAAATGTGCACTGAAAAAAGCACACAACTGAAATCTCCAGGAATAGATAAAATTCTAACTTCTGGCTATATTATTTAAATACAGCACACAAAAAACTCGCCAAAGAACTTCAAGAAATGGTTACCGATCCAACTAAAATTCCTGCATGGATGACCAAAGGAGTTACCTTTCTTCTACCCAAAAATAGTGACACAAATATTCCGAAAAACTATAGACCAATTACATGTCTTCCAACAACATACAAACTGTTAACATCTATTTTAACAAAACAGACATATTTCTTCTTGGAAAGAAATGACATACTACCACTTGAACAAAAAAGGGGTGCAAACGAGGCTGCTACGGATGTAAAGACCAATTACTTATTAATAGGATGATCCTGGAAAACTGCTTCCGTGAAAAAAAAAAAAATTAGTATTGCCTGGATAGATTATCGTAAAGCATTCGATAGTGTACCACATTCCTGGATCTTAAAGTCTTTAAGTATGTACAAGGTATCACCCGTTATCATCAATTTCATCAAACAATGTATGTCGATATGGAAAACTACACTTTACCTCAATCATAAAAATGGAACCTATAAGTCTGGCGAAATAAACATCAATAGAGGAATATTTCAAGGTGACTCTTTGTCTCCTTTATTATTTTGCATATCACTTATAGCATTAACCAGCCAACTTAACAAGACAGAATGCGGTTACAAAATAGCTCAAAAGAAAATAAACCATCTATTTTACATGGATGACTTAAAATTGTATGCTAGGAATGACAATGAGCTGGAAGGTCTTCTGCAAACTGTAAAATGCTTTAGTGAAGACATCGGAATGAAATTCAATTTGGATAAATGTGCTAAAGCTACAGTTTTACGAGGATCGCTACAACAAACTTCCTCTATTAGTTTAGACCCTGCTGTAACAATAAAAGATTTAGAACAAGGAGAAGCTTATAAGTACCTAGGTGTAAATGAGAGTGAAGGAATTCACCATAAGAAAATGAAAGAAATAGTGCGTAAAAGAGTACTATAGAAGGGTACGACTGGTATTAAAAACTGAATTGAATTCTCAGAACAGAATTATGGCCATTAATAACCTAGCCATCCCAGTGGTCCAATATAGTTTCAACATCTTGAACTGGACTCTAAATGACATCAGACAAATGGATTCTAAAACAAGAAAGCTTCTTTCTAAGTATAAGATGCATCATCCAAAGGCTGATGTAGACCGTCTATACATACCCCGTAAAGAAGGTGGAAGAGGTCTTATTCAGCTAGAATTGTCATACAAGACAACAACTATTGGCTTACTAAACTTACATGGAAACAACAAATGACTGGATGATAAAATTAGTGAAACAACATGAAAACAGAAAGAAAAAATATTCAATAATAAAAGAAGGCAGTAAATACAAACAACATTTACATTTAGTAGATTCTGTAGTAAATCAAAACAGAAGCCAATAACCAACTATTGCAGCAAAAGATATGAAAAAGAAAGCCAAGGATAAAGCCCTTGAACAGATGAAACAACGCTGGCAAGACAAACCTCTGCATGGCCAATATCCAGAACGTGCAAATAAACCCAATGTTGATAAAGTTAATACTCATCGATGGTTACGAGCATCTGGATTAAAGTCTGAAACTGAAGGCTTTATTCTTGCAGCGCAAGACCAGAGTCTTTCACTAGGAATTTTCAGGCAAATATCATACATAATAATGTGGATCCAAAATGCAGGTTCTGTGACAAATACCAAGAAACAATAGACCATCTAATCTCAGGATGTTCTATACTTGCCCCAAATGAATATAAAAATCGTCACGATAGAGTGGGGCAATACTTACACTGGACAATGTGCAAACACTTTGGAAAATGTGTAAGCAAACACTGGTATGAACATCGGCCAGCGCCGGTTACAGAAATAGAAGATGTCACCATTCTATGGGATTATACCATCCACACAGACAGAAAAATTGAAGCAAATAGGCCGGACATTATTGTCAAAAACCAGAAAGAAAAAAACTTGCCTACTAATTGATATGGCTTGTCCAGCGGATTGTAACATAGCAACCAAGGAATTTGAAAAACTATCAAAATACAAAGACCTGGAAATTGAAATAGAAAAAATGTGGAAATTGAAAACAAGAATAATACCAGTGGTAATAGGTGCACTTGGAATTATAAAAAATGGAACAAAACAACACATTGAAAGAATCCTGGAAACCCCAGCTTAAGAGACATACAGAAAATTGTCTTATTAAGTACAGCACACACACTAAGGAGAACTTTGTCTATGTAACGCTAGCAACTTCATCGGAGAAAAAAAAAAAAAAAAAATTAACATGAAATGTGGCCATAACAACACACCACGACCTGCCTTAGGTCTTTCCGCAGACTTGGTAGGTAGTGTGTCCATAGCAGAAATCGAATGATGATGATGATGACAATAATAATAATTATATTAATGTTAATTATTTATGGATATTCAGTATGATTCTACATTATAGAAATATATCACGTAATAAGAAAGAAATTCAATTATACCCCATGAAAGAAAAAATAAATTTTGTTAAATTCTTTGCGAGCTCCTCAGGTACTTCTATTTTTTATTTCCAGAAATTTCGGTGGGAGACATTCATCGCTTAGCACAACGACAGAACTTTGGTATTCCACTTCCGTTTGGCGCAACTTCAGCGAATATGGAATCTTTTTGTTCCGTTTTCAATGATAGGATGAGCAAAGAATGGACTTTGTCAAAGCCGAGCAACCAGTGGCTAATTTGGCTTTACTGCCACTAGAATAAAGAACAGACTCTTGGCCACCAATAAAATTCGACACTCTAGTAAACTGAATTATCAAACGTCCATTTTGGATTAAATCGCATTAAAACATTCTATTCGCACTCTTATCTCATTAAAGCAGATATTCATATATTTTTTCGCACACGTCGAAGAAAAATAGAATTTGGTATTAGTTAAATATTCTCTCTCTCTCTATTATATCTCTCTCCATGCATATATACATATATATATATAATAATATTTTTTGTTTAAAAATATGATTCCTTCGCGACATAAGAGTTCTCATGTTTCAAAAACGAGAGCCGAAACCATCCAAATAATTATTAAAATTAAGTTGAATTGTGGTGTTTAGTCCCGAAATTTTAGGAATCCTAAAATTTCGCTTGAAGATGAAACGGGACTAAACGTCTCAATTCAACTTAATTTTAATAATTATTTGATGGTTTCAGTTCTCATTTTGAAACATGAGAACTCTTATGTAAGCGAAGGAATCATATTTTTAAACAAAAAAATATTATTATAATAAAGCTCTACTTCTGTAAGGAGCACTGTCTTCTTAAAAAAAAAAATACTAAGTAACTCTGGATTATGCACCCAACGTGTTCTTTTCTATTTTCTGCATACCTGCGCACCTATATATATATATATATATATATATATATATATATATATATATATGTTTGTGTGTGTGTGTGTGTGCAATGATGATATTAGAAATCAGTATGTATATTTTCAGAAGGATATAGATCCAAGGAGGGATTCCATGTCAGAGTCAGAGCAATGATCATCTTAAAACGCCATTTCGTTAAGGTCGGAACATTGACCTCAACTCTTGAGTGTTCTTCAGGTCTAAAAAACAAAATTTATGCAAACATGTAGATCTAACTTTATGTAAGGGGAGGAAAGAAAGCTGCATGTCTAAGATTGTGGAAAGGGGCGTGAAGAAAGAGACCGTATGTATTCAGAGAGAGAGGGAGAAAGAGAGAAGATATTTAAAAATTGAACCTGAGATGAACATATGTCATTATGAGTTGTATATACTGACTTCCCCCCACATATATATATACATATATATATATATATATATATATATATATATATATATATATATATATATATATATATATATATATATATGTATATATAAGTCAGTTCAAGGTGTCGTGGAAATTTTCTCCCCAGAATCTATTTTACATATCAAAGAAATTGCTCCGAGGAGCTGCATTCGCTGGTTCCTAGACGTCATGAGTTCCAGCGCCCTACGAGGCTGGCTTCCCGCTCTCACCCCTTCACTGTCGAAACTTCTAAATGTAGCCGTTTCTTCTACTCTAATAGCTTCATGTCTCGCACCTCTCGCCTGTGGAACTCCCTTCCCTTCTCCTGTTTCCCTGTGAGCTATAATCTCCAGCTATTCAAATGTAATGTCAATCGACATCTCCAGTTGCTTGATCTATCCACTAACCTCATCCTTTCTTCTATCACTCCTATCTGATCTTGCTATAAATTTTCTGTAACCCCTTGCGTCCTAGTGGCTTCCCGCCTTGCTTGGGGTGAAATGCTTAAAAAAAAATAAGCCTATCATTCGTCCATACTTAGAATATTCCAATCACATGAGGTCCGGTTTTCCTGCCTGCTATTTACCTTGAGCTCCTTGATAATATCCAAAGAAGAATCAGCAATATTATTGGTCGTTGTCTGACGACTCAAATTTATTCACTTTTCCTTTCCTTGATGTACGTGTAAGTTCTATGCTATCAGTTTCTTTTCTCGCAATTCTCGCTTGTGGAACTCCCATTCCGGCTCCATACTTTCGGTCCTACTTTAATCTGCAAAAATTTAAATGGAATGTCAATCGTTATCTATCGTTTTCTTTATTACTCTTCCCGCTCATTATTATCGTTTATTAATGTTTCATATCATAATTCCCTCACACCCTGCAACCCCTTGTGTTTTAGTATCAAGCATGGGGTGCTAACGATTATATATATATATATATAATATTGCGTAAGTTAAATTATGTAGCTTACCGAAGATTCGGCTATTGTCGTCTGGTTAATGG
>CAHIKZ030000669.1:2350000-2355000 GCA_903632075.3 Acanthosepion pharaonis | reverse complement strand
TTTGTCAAGGTTCTATCTTTGTGACAAGCAGTTTTGCACAACCTTTGCAAGCTTTCACTATTTTTTCAATATCTTCGTCTATTCTGGTTCAATATACGAAGCTTCACATCAGAGATTTCCTTATTGAAATACCAGAATGTCTGCTATCAAAATCCTTCAATATTCGCTTCTGTAACACTAATATTATAACCTTTTGCCCGAAGATTACTTCAACATTGAATAACGAGTAAACGTTTAAATCTGAATTTCATTCCTTGTTATTTTCTTTCATTTGCTTTTTGATTTTCGCAATAAAGACTTCATTTTCTGTTTTTTTCCTTTTATTTCTTCCAGGATAACTTGGTACTCTCGTACGATGCTGCACAAAATGTTTTTTTTATTTACATTTTGCATTTTAGTGCTTCAATGACCGTGTCCACAAATTGTTCTGCCTTTTTAAGTATTAATCTTGATAATCCATCTCCATGTCCTAATTATTTAGACGGTTGGTACGCCATCGTAAAATCATAGTTTAATAAGATTGTACCCCAGCGTTGTAGTCTATTAGCTCTATGCATAAATATTCCTTTCTTTGAACCATATATAGTTGATGGAGGTTTGTGGTCTTTTTGCAACCTAAAATTTCCTCTATGAATAAATTTATGAAATTTCTTCCCATCAAATGTAATTACTAGAGCTAGATAGAAAAAGCAACGTGGTTGTAATTTTTCTCTGCTGGTAGAAGCGATCGTGAGGCTTTCATTTTACTGCCATCGTATTGGTGTAAATCACCGCTGCAATACCGAACTCACTAGCATCTGACGTAACTACAATATCTGCTTTTGGATCGTAGTGTGCCAATGATAAATTTGACGTTATTCCTTTTTATTTCGTCAAACGCATTTTGACAGTTGTCATTCCAGTTCCACTTTACTCCTTTTTGAATAGATCGTTCAGTGAAGCTCTCAAATTTTGTGTTGTAACTAAATTATCAAAAACAACAGTAGAAAGACGGAAGTGGTTTAGCAGCAATTTTATTGCCTTTGGTCAGGCAAACATAATGTAGAATAGAAACTAGGGAAGAGAACGTTTAGACGTTAATGACTAACTGTTTTCAGCAAAGGCTACTGCTGCTCCTGCTACTCCTCTTGATGTCGGAGTATTTGTCTGTCGTTCGTTCGACGGACGAATCCGAAATTGTAGGGACATATTCTCCATCACATCATTATGCATAATATGCACATATTTTTTGATAGTAATTAACCAGTCCTAGAAAAGCAAAAGCTTGTAACGTAGTCATGTTTGTTGATGGATGCATATATTTAATTGCACTTAACCTCGACGGAGCTGGTTGACGGCCATTTTTATCAATAATTTGAAAAAAGTATTTAATTTTCGGCAAAAATAATTCGCATTTTTCTTCACTGAACTCGCTTAGTTTTTCCAAAATTGTTTCTCCATGCCCAAGATATTGTTCTTTAGATACAGTTTTGATTAAAATGCCATCCAGATACGCCACTGCAAAATCGCAATCCGCTAGCATGTTATCGATAGTGTGTTGAAAAAATAGTTGGTGCCAACTTTATACAAAAAGAAAGCCGGTTAAACTCATATAGTCTTCTGTGCGTATTTATAGTCGTTAATTTTGAACATTCATTTTCAATCTGAATTTGTAAGTACGCTTCAAAGAGATCATGCTTTGATAATATTCTTCCGCGCTTGAACTTCGAAAAAGTTTCCTCTAGACTGGGTAGCGCGTAGTTATGTGTTTCTAAACAACTGTCGAGAAATCTGCGCAAACACGAATTTTATTATTGTTTTTTCTTTACATACACCGCTGGTGCAGCTCATTTTGAATGGTAAAATTATTTTATTACACCAATTCTTTCGAATCTGTCCAACTCATCGTTGACTTGTTCTAATGCTGCGAATGGTACTCTCCGTTTCTGCTTAAATACTGGCGTCGAAATATTTTTAATTAAAAATCTGCCTTGAATTTTGAACACTGGTCCAGTTTATGTGACAAAAAATCTGGAAAACTCTTTTTTTAAAAATTCATCCTTAAGATTTTCGCTCTGATTTTTTTTTTAAATCCGGCGCTTGTTCATTTACGTTTTTGCAATAAACATTTATCGACAAATCCCAAAGTTCAAATAGTTCCATCCAGTCAGTACAGAATAAATTCGTAGCATTTTTATAAATAAGCTTTAGTCTTTACATGCTTATTACAGAATGAGACATTTCTGAAAAAAAAAAAAAATCTCACCATAAAACTGAATCTTTTGGAAGTTCTTTTTAATAGAGGCTTACCAATTTCATTCCATGTTGCTTCAAATATCACTACCAGTGTCCGGTAGAATTTTCAAACCCACATTATTTATTTTTACATTCACATATTTCCTTTTGTTTTCTGTGGCCATTTATCCGTCGCAATGTGAGAATTTTTTCTTTGTTTCGTTTTCCAGTGTTATATTATATGTTCATATTTATCACACTTATAAAATTCTGCATTTTCAAATGGACAATCATTTCTAAGATGTAATTCACCACATCTGAAACAAAGATTTATCCTCATTTTCGGCACATTTGGCTTTTACTTATACCAATGAACAATCATTTGTTTCTAAATTTCTTCACCGTGTTTCAGAATTAGAATTGTCTGGCAATCGTCCACTATTACTTGCCTGGTAATATTACTGTTTTGTTCAATTTTCATTAAAAAAAAAAATTCGCCCGTATTTCAGCATCTTTTTTAGCTGTTAAAGCTTGAACGAAAATTAATCTTTTGAAAATATCTGGAGTTATTTCCTTTATTTTGAACTTTTCACATTCTTTGTTGATGCTACTTTCATTTGTGACAAAATCTTTGTCCTCTTTTTTTGGTTAGGTTCATGCACCTCAGAACGAGCATTAAACAGAGAGCTCGTGTTACTAAAAAAATTCGTCTGAATGTGTATCGTGTTTTCAAACTTGATTTCACCTGTTTCGTTTCTTTAATATTTCGTGGTAGCATTTTTCATACCATACCGGAGCTATTGTCCTCAACAACAATCTAGATTTTTTTCTCATCTTCCCGGGTCGCTGCATTCCTGACTGAATATTTGTCCATATCTTCGAAAATAGGCAGAAAAATTTAGCCCCTCATCAGGATTGTATATAAGTTCTGATATGGTACGTCTGACGTAAGAGACACGGAAGGTTTCTTTTGTTTTCTTCAGAATTATATCCAACAACTCCTGTTGCTATATTTGTAGTTCTAGCAATTGCTGATTTTGTTGCTGTTGCTGTATCTGTTGTTATTGTTGAGTTTTACGGGTTAACTACGGTTGACTCCGGTTGACTTCTGTCGAACTCTCTGCTTTGGCAGAGAGGAACCCGGACGAAGCTTTGCCGAAGGGCAAAGTTTCATCCGGGGAGGTAGACAGGCCCTGAACCCGTCTAGGCGGGTTCAAAGGGTATATTTTTTGGCCGAGCCTACGGGCTCGGAGAAACCCACATTAAACTCGGCCTTGTGCCACACTCAGTCCTCGTGGGGGGATCGTTAAATATTGTTGAATTTCGGCTATCGAAGCCAAAATTTGCTCCATATTCGCAAGAATAAATTTTTATTTTACACCCAAGAGAAATAAATCAAAAAATATTTTTCTTCTAGCCAACGAGAAATTTTTAAAACCAACTTGGTTAAAATTCTTGTCACCACTCGTATCCTTGTTCCCGAAGCAACACATATATTCTTCTATACCTTTCACTTGAGTTACAACTAGTATGAGATTCTGAATTGTCGTTACTGTTATAAGTTGTAAGAGTTCCGAAACCTCGTCACAATGGTTATAAATCTCCCAAGTTTCAAATCCCTCGTCACCACTATTATAAGCACTTATAATATAAGTAATGCTTCGGCAACTTGGCATGACACCTGACCACAAACGGCTTCTTTTTCTCATCTCTGACCTGGAGCTCTTTATTTATAATTATGAACTAGTTCATATAGTCACCTGTGGTGTTTACTTCACAACACGATGAGATCTTAGAAGTCCTGCTTTGGGTAAGAAACCTTATTAGTGATATTACATGCATGTTCAGGATGGACATTATTTGGGATGGTGCTAAGATCCAGTTTCCAGATTATGCGATTAATTTCTTTTTCTTTTACATCGAACAGCTTACAGCCATCATAATGGCATTTACAAGTCATTTTTCAATCATTATAACTATTGCTGAGTAAACGGGGAATTCAGTTGGTGTTTGTATATATATATATATATATATATACACACACATATATATATATGTATATATGTATATATATATATATACATATAAATATAGAGAGAGACATATACATATATATACATATATATATACATACATATATATACATACATATATATATACATACATATATATACATATATATGTACATATATATATATATATATATATATATATATATATATATATATATATATATATATATATATATATATATATATATATATATATATATATATATATATATATATATATACATATATATATATATATATATATATATACATATATATATATATATATATATATATATATATATATATATATATATATATATATATATATATATATATATATATATATATATACATATATATATATATATATATATATATATATATATATATATATATATATATATATATATATATATATATATATATATATATATATATATATATATATATATATATATATATATATATATATATATATTAGACACTGATATTTTCATTTTTAAAATATTAAAAAATGTTAGCAGCATTTGCTAGTATTTTCGTAGGTGAATATTTTGATGTATTTATTTAATGAATGCAACCCGTGTGCTCATGAGACTCATCGAAAGCTCTTTTATAACTCATCTGTCATTTTTCTTTACCCGACCACCCATCGTGATTTACTGTTGGATACTGAATAAAAGTGTCACTTCCCCTATTGTATTCTAGCTCTAATCGAATCGTCACTCCCTT